>JASSUY010048888.1:0-50678 GCA_032466535.1 Forpus xanthops
TTCCCTTGTTTTTCTCTGGTTATTGTTGTTATTGGTGGTGGCAGCGGTGATTTGTGTTATACCTTAGTTACTGAACGATCCTTATCTCAACCCGTAGGAGTTGCATTCTTTCGGTTCCTCTTCCCATTCCACCCCCCACCCCCCGTGAAGTGGGGGGGAAAGAAGGTTGGGAGGAGTGAGTGGGCAGGCAGATTGATTTACACCTGAAACCACTACACTGTGAAAATTAAAACTGTGACCAAATCTGAGGGTGAGAGCTTTGTAACGAAAATGAACCGAAACTGAGTCTACCTGCAGTAAGACCACTTATATGTGTTCACTCCCACTGCCATGAAAAGCTAGAAGGAAGTCAGCAGTCCTGTTCCAGTAACTGCTAGTGAAGTGTCATTGTAAGGTTACAAGATAAACCTTGAAGAAGGAAATACTCATTTCATCATTTAAGCATGCACAGACAGAGACCAAATTATGGAGGTATGTATGGTCGATATTTCATAGGGCACAGAATAATATCAGATTTTATACAGTTGAGTCAGACCAGAATCTTCTCTTGCCGGGGGAGTATTTTTAAAGCCCAAACTCCACATATATATCTAAATAGAAACCATTTTAATTCTCTGTGGACCCCAAGTTTACTGGACCTCTGATAGTGTTTCTGCTGGGCACAAACTTTGTGAAATAACTCACTGCACCACATCAGGGACCAGTAAAAGTTACCCAAGTAGCAGAGCAAGCATGGTAAGATAGTGGACTAGGAACGGGATGTATCCAGGCTCCTTTAGACAAAGTGGTCTTAAAAAATGAATAACACCATCCTGTGAGCTCAGACAGCCCTGTTATTTCACAAACCACAATATATTTAATGACATACTACAGCTTTGTACAGCACTATCATGACAGAACCACAGCTGTGATGTCCTTATCTCCAAAGGAATTAAGAAATGACAATGGGAGGAAAACAGAGAGACAGCAGACATCAAGCATCTAGCAATTTTAGCATTTCTGTGGTGACTTTCAATTGGATGTCAAAGTGCTTCCCACCAAAGTGTAGTGAGGTTTTTTTTTTTCCATATAGGTAAAGAGGCAGTGCTGTCATACCCTCAGAAAAAAAACTACAGTATGCAAAACAAACACCTCAGGGCACTTGCCTGTGTGATCCATCATGAGTTATTGTCCTTGACTCTGGGTGGCAGCAGAGAAGGTTTAGGAACACCTAGAAAAAAGAAATAACGCTCATCTCAGGTACAGCTCATCCTGGTTGTAGTCTGCCAGTAGTCTATAGTGTTAGCAAAAAAGGTCCTGTAGGTAACTGGGGAAAGGAGAACATTTGCCACAGCTGCTAGGTAATTAAGGCTCTTGCTATGCCATTTTACTAGCATAGAGGCTTTTAAAGGCCACTGCAAAATCTGTTTACGATTCAGTAACCTTGTCTCTTTGGAAGCTACATATCAGTCTCCTCTTTTTGTTTTGACAGGGACAGAAAAAGAACAAATAGTCCCTAGAATATCCAGGTATATTTAGGTGGCCTACATTTGCTCCAGCAGCACGATCTCTGATGGATGTGGTGCCACAGAGCATGACACAGATCGGAAGTATGACATTTAACAACAGACAGCCTAAGTTATTTATGGAAGAACTAGTACTGTTCATTGTTTTGCCTGTAGAAGTTGTACATATAACTCAGAGGTGGGGTGTGAATAACAAATGAATCAAGATTTTACAGTTTACTTTGTATGTCTGAGAAAAATAACAAGACTTGTCAAGGCAGAAGAAAGAAATGCCTGTGTTCTTGCTATAAATCTTCTGGCTGCTGTGCATACCATGGACATCACTGTAAAGATGCCCTGTTTAAATGGCAGTATTATGATCTGTTGAACCAGGGGATATATGAAATAAACATGCTCCTTTTCACTGCTATGTATAACCAAACTCAGCTGCTCAGTACAGGAATGGCATGAATGCCCTTGCTAGAAATCAGCTCTAGATTACACCAGCACTTCAGCCACAGGGGCTGGTGCAGTGAATTACCTAGATTTTACTCAGATACATGTGTGACACCCTGGCTGCAGGTAGGTCTTCCTATGACGCCTCCTTGGAATGCGGATGTGAGCCTTAACATTCTCAGAAGGGAATCCCAGAACTCAGCAACTCTCAAATTGGATTAAGTACCGAGGTACTTACCTTGTTAGGATCTGGGAGGTCCAACCAGCCCACAGCGCACCTCAGCATTCATCTGCTGTAACAGAGAGAAACCTGAGCATTTAGGCAGCTTTAGACAAAAGTAGTGCTTGTCCTTAACCCAGAAAGCAAGACGTATTTGAACAAATTTTCTAGTTATAACAAAAGGCCTAAATACTCCACTTTGAGGCAATTTACCATACACCTCACCTCAAAAATATGTGGGACTATCTCTATTCTCAAATACACTTTTCTAGCAGCTATCTAGCCTTTGCCTGGAGAGACTTCTACAGCCAATAGTCCTGTACATATGTTGGCTCTCAAAATAAATAGTTTAACCTCGCTAGAGCACAGATGTCAGCTCTTCATGCCTGTCAGCTGTACCTATGTCTCCTATGTCCACCTGTGCTCTTACCATTTCCTCCCACAACTTCAAGTACTGTGCTTATTTGGGTTGGTTTTTTTTTTATGATAATCTGTCAATAAAGCAAATCAATATAACTATATAAGAAGAATCTCAGCAATAAATTTTAATTTGAGAAATGAATAAAATTATCTGAGAACAGACTTCCACATCTGGTAACTGAGATTACATGATCCAAAATTATTGCAGTGAAGGCTGAAACACAAATGAAGTGACAGAAAAATCCCTACTCATACTGTGACTTTAACATTATTAGATAGTGCCCTGAAACAGAGATGCTCAAATCTTGTAACTGAAACTGTCCTTGGTATAAAAAATGTTCTGGAAACAACGAATACAATGCAGCACTATTTTATGCCACATCTTTTTGACAACATGTACTCCAGTCAGTCTCATGAACAGAAATTCATGGAGTCAAAGTAGTTCAGTGCAAGGAGAGCTATTTGAGAAAATTTGGACAGCAGAATAATATCTCTGAGATGAGATCACACATAGATCTGACAAAGAATGGGTGGGTGACCATCATGCCTGAGACAAAAGATGACTATTCTAGTCAGTGAGAACAGCCAGCAAGGAAGGCTTGGCATCAAAAACTGTAAAAACAGGTGTAGGAACAGAAGAAAGCATGGAAAGAAAGTTGGGGAAGGAAGCAGAAAGAGTTTAGGTTTTTTTTGTTGTTTTTTTTTTTTTTAATACATAGGAAAAGGTACAAAGCACATTTATAATAGCATCACAAAGAGCAGATTGACTTCCCCTCTCAGACTTAAGGATCCGTTTTAAAATCTCCTGAGTTTTGACTTAAATGGATGGAAATCTGTGGGAGCTCTTTTCAGAGATCATAGAAGGTGGAGCTTATGAGGTTAAGGCCAACCATGCACATAGTGCTTTGCTAGACATAAGTTCAGCTCAGATTTTTTCTTTAATCTCCCCGTTCATCAGCCACTCAGCTGAAGATTTTTGCAGGAGCAAGCAGCAATACTAGTAGATATTTAACTAAGTCAAAGGATAATGATGAATTATTTAACCTTGGTACATTCAAACAACTTCAAGATAAGAGCCCAGTGACAATTGCCATTGTTTATTGTTTCCTAAATAATGAAAAGCTAACAACTGGAAAGCCAGTGAGTTGAAAAGAACATTTTAAGGAGGGACTTGTGAAAGCTGCTGCATTATCTCCTCTCATTCAGAATCTTGTTTTCAACCATCTCACTGCTTCTCTGATAGCATTTGTAAATGCTATCTCTTTTACTTCACACTTCGTTTTGTATGAAAATATCTTTCTTCCCAGGCATATTGACCTCTTGGGGAAAACTCCAGGATGGAAATCGGCTTTAGACTTGCGGGCACAAAACTCTGTGTAAAACCACAGAGCTGGCACTGACTGTGTGACAGGGCTCTGCAATAACGCAAAGAAGAAGTTTTGTCTTGAGAACTCACTTTGCAAAGACAGCATTTTCCAGTGAACTTCAGTTTTGGGAGCTGATTTTAAGAGCATGACAGAGAGATTTGATTTTCATAGACCATGCAAACTGTATGGGCTGCAGTCTAACTGAACAGTGCTGCAAGAATGTCTTTTCCCCCCACTGAGGTTAAGATCATTGCTGATGACAAAACATCACAGAACTCAGCAGAAAACCACTTTTTTTTCACTGATCTAAGTGCTAAGATGCCATCTTGCCAGTCAAATGAGGGAAACACTGCTGCTGTTTATCTTTTGGACTTGGAGATCCTATTAGCCAGGATCTACTGGTGGCTTTGACTGCACTACACTTACCAGAAATGCACGTGCACATTAATAAAGAGATTGTACAAGTGCCTAGTAGGCAGTTAATCACAACCATTCCCTGAATGGGCATTTTTGTGTGCACTGAACATTCGAATGCTCCCTATATAAGGTTTAAATCATCACCTGTGAGTATCTGTGCTGTACTGCCAGCAGGGACTAATCAGCTCTTGAACTAATATATTGGATGCATTTTGAGTTTCTGACAGAAACTGGGCTTGGAATGACAGCTTCTTGTGACTACAGAGGTTTTTGCGATAGTGTCAGGCTGAAGGAGACATGTCGTGGTTAGTTTAGGATCTCTGACAGGCACATAGTGACCTGATTTCTCTGATAATGCTGAAAGCCTCTGAAAGAGGTTGACCAGATGGCACTGTGAATTTAAGGTGCTTATCCTACAGCAAATCTCTGGCCTTAGCCACTCCCTGGCAGAGCGTCAGCCTGAAAATGTGGAATTTAATCCCCTGCATCTGAAGATACTCACAGTCAATGCATCTGAAACACACTAACAAATGTTGGCACAAAGGTTGAACGACAACTTGAACAAACCCATGTACAGACACTAAACTTTTCTGGCAGATGTACCCATTATTGAGATATTGAAAACCGAAGTAATTTTTCAGAATGCTTTCTATGCCAATACCGTTCCTCTAAGCTTAAAAAGCAAATCATGACAAGACTGTTGTGTGTTCAAAGCCAACATAGATTATCCAGTGGCTGCTCTAAGTCTTATAATACTGAAGGACTACTGGGAATCACAGACATACATGGGTTGGAATCAGTATCCTTTTTCATGTCATTTCATGTAGGACTAAGGAGCTCTCTTGCTTCCCACTAGTGATTAAAAGAATACTTAATGAATCCTGCAGAGAAATTGGCCCCGATGAAGACAACTGCTCACATCTAATAAGAACTGGTTAATCTGAGGCAAAAATAAGACTAATGTGTAAAGGGGTTTTCCCTTCACCTTCTACCTACAAGAGGAGAAAATCAGTGCTAAGCTTTGGCCAAATTCTTCTCTGAAGAAGTTTAGTAAAAGGGTATATGCATCTGATCTGCGTTCACCACCTGACAATATTTTCCTAAAACTATTCATAGCAGGTAGTATGTGTGTGTGTGTGTAGCAACAATACCAGACTAAATAGAATCAGGCAACAGATCTCCAGACTTGATCCAATGAATACTGAAGCCACCAGGAGTCTTCTACTCAGTTTGGCAAGAGTTATATGTTTTATATATCATGTATATCTACAACAGGAAGTATTTATCCCTCTTTCCTTATGTTTCACCTGAGCTTATTATTTGAGATGACAATGTCCACGCAGAATTTTAGTTTTCCTTAGCAAACACAGTTCCAAGGAGTTTCCATTAGTCCATACTTTGGATAAACAGAACTTCTCCAAAGCTAAAATCCTAAATTTTTCAACTACGCATAAGCCTTTGCCTCAATTGTTTGCTACAGTCTAGAGAGCTGAAAGGTCAATAGCAAGAGCACCCATTAGACCTTTTGGGATCACATTCTGTATAAAGAACACATAATTTCATTTTATTACTCACTTTGAAAGGTGTCCTGGGTTCAGCAGTACATTTTTCTCAGTCTTAGTAGCTGGTGCAGTGCTGTGTTTTTGTGGTACCCAGTGTGGGGCACGAAGGGTTGAGGTAACGACAAACCCTGACCCTGGTTTGTTTATAGCAGTGATTCTTTGTTTAATAGATCTTTTCCAAAGCTCTATGAAGGCAATTTAATTAACTGTTCATTTACACCACAAGTACAGCAGCTATTCAAACTCTGACCGTTAACAGACAGTGCAGCTACTCCAGCTCCAAGCACAGCAGTTACACCAGCCCTAGTAACAAGTACATCAGCTACTCAAACTCTGACTACAACAGACTACACAGCTAATCCAATTCTAAGTACAGCAGCAATACCAACCCTGGCGACAACAACAGCAGCTGCCCCCCGACCTCTGCGCCTCCTGCCCCAAGCCCCTATTGCTGCAGAGCTCAGGCAGTGCCTCCAATGGCCCTGCAGCCCCTCCTGCTGCCCCTCCGGGGTCTCTCCACACATCAGCACTGGACACCTCCAGCCCTGCTCGGCCCCTGTTCAAAATTGATCCTCAAACCTGCCTCTGCATCAACCAACATTCCCTGACAGCAGGGATTGTTTTGCCATTGCTCCTGACAACTCACAGTCATAGTGCCAAATAAGACAGACTCACTCAGGGCTTACTGGTGGTATTAATCTCTAAACAAAATGAGGGGCTACCTGGCTCATTTAGTTCACAAGGCCAGCCCAGGATCTAACCTGTTCTGACAGGCATAGAGATACTTCAAAACCACCTTTATTGGAACTTGAAGTAACTATTGTTCCTATTGTGCAATTTTCTTGTTTGACAGCCAAATGTACACAAAAGCACAAGATACAAAAAAACCCCAAAATGTTTGTCAGCTTGGACAAGCTAAATTTAGTACTGTATATATGCATACAGCTTGTGCACTTTGAAAACCCACAGAGCAAATAAATGTTCCTCCTCAGGTAATAGCAAACCAATATATGTAGAAGTGAAAGGAAAACAAAAGGAAGAACAGATGTCTGTAAGTGAAATGATCATCAGATGGTAGCTTTGTTTTACCACATGGGGAAAACAGCCTGGTGTATAAAAGTCTAACTCTGTTGAGGTATCACCTTAAGGGCTGACTCAAGACATCCTGATACCTCTAGATGAAATAAAAATACGTGTTTGGGCAGCAGTCACAATCTATGCTGAAATAACTCGCAAATATCTGCTTTATTTTGTTCAGCAAAGACTAGGACCTCACACAAACAGCATCTTCAACTTGAATAGCCCTCAACCTTAGGTTGAGGCAGTTAGGGAAACTCAGAGAGTAAAAATACTGAAGTGCGTTAAATAGTGTCCCAAGATCCCTCCAGAGACCAACAGTATTCTTTTACTTGTGCTAATAGTCTGATGCTTTTTGCTGCCAGAGAAAACATTTTGCCTGAAGAGGACTGGAGAGTGTGGGGCAGAGAGAAAACTCATACAACATTTTTCAGATGTAAAAGAAAACTTTATACTTGCTCACAATGCTTTATATAGAGCTGAAAGCACACATGGTTATATTTTACAGAGTAAAAACCTGCTGCAAACATTTAATACCAGAAATTCTCTTCACATTTATTTGTCATTTGTATTCTATGGATTCCTTCTGTGAGCTACAAAAGACAAAACAGAAATAAAATACATTGGCCCAGTGATCAGCAACAGAACAATCAAATGTAGCTGCTTCACCAACCTCCTGACTCAAAGACCTTGTGAGGAGAACTGGCAGCTCCTTCATCCTTGATATAAAAATGCTATGCACGGTCAGCTCTTCAAAAACAGGAAGCTGAGAGTCAGATCTATCTAACCTCAAAACTAATAAGAAAATAAAAGAGTAACAAGCACACAGGAGACTAAGAAATAGGTTCAATTGTTCATTCCATAGAAACATTGACAGTGAGAGCATGGCCTCATGTAACTGCCAATAAATGCGACCCTTGAGAATTGCATTTGCCTGTGTGGGCTACAAAAGGCCTCTGACTGTCCCCATTCAACTCCCCCACATTCTGAAGGGCACTGAGACCATTCCTATTGTACTGAAAATTGTTTTAAGAGAAACAGTAGTACTATGAGTACTGAGGGAAACAGTATTATTTCCAATCTGCAATTTGCCCAAGAGCAGGAAATCTTTCTATTCCTCATATTCACTAGAAGAAAAAATGAATTTATGAACTACCAAATAATTCTGTTTTAAGGACTCACCCCCAGTCAGAGAACTAGCATATGCAGAGGACAATTAGGAAAGGACAGAAGATAATGTGAGTGAAGACACCAATCACTGCTAATGATGTCAGCAGCATGCTCCAGTTTCTCTGTAGTTCAGTCCTTTGGTATTATTCTTTGCATTAATTTCATGTTCCAGCAACTTTCATTTATTGGGGTGATCACACAACTCAGGTGTCTTGAAAGAACAGATGCCTTCTGGCTTCAGGAGGAAGATATTTAATCTGATTAGCTTTAACACTTTTCAGTATACTGTTTAATAAAGACCTGATGACATTTTTCTAGGGAGTTAAACAGGACCCTTTGCTTTTAAAGTCAGATTTAAACCCTCAGAGGAGACACTCAAAAGCTTATCACTGTGCTGAAATCTGGTCCTTTACCACTATTTTAACAATCTGCTTATATAGTTTCTCAGCCCTTTTGAAGTGATGAACTCTCTCTTACTTGCTAGAAATGTAACTTCAAGTGGATTTCAAGCACGAAGAAGCAAAGGCTGTAGGAAAAATCATCATGCGCCTAGCTACAAACACGATCATTTTGCAATACAAAAATAGATCATTCATAGAAAAGGTTAAATGTGCATATATACCAACAACTAGAAACGATAACATCAGTCCTTTACCACCTTTCAGGCAATCCATAAGCACTAAATGAACTGATTCATCCAGGTCTTCAACTAGCTCTCCTTTTCTCACTTGAGGACCTAAATCCCTGTTTGGTGCAGAGGAATATATAAGTGACATGAATTCTTGTGGCAGCTAGACAGCTTTGTCTGACTCTTTAGCTGCCAGGCTAATGCTATCAAGATGATGGAGTCTGACGGAATGAGTAAAGTAGTGAAGCCTTTCCCAAAGGATGGAGTGTGACTGAATGAATATAGTGAACCCTTTCCGAAATGAAAAAATAAGATACATTCATGTCCTGTCTGTGAAAGCAGGGCCCTCCACCAAGTGAAGCACTGTGAGATGTGCCAGCAGGCAGGTGTTTTTCATCCTGTTCTCACTCTGCTCATTTTAGCTGTGGAAGGGGTCCAGGAACTTTTTTAAGGGCTTTCTGAGGACAATCCTTGCAGTGTCTCCTTATTTCCATTGGACTCATTTTGAAATTCATATCTGTAAAACAAAGATGTAAGGGAGAGAAAAAAGAAAGAGTTTTTTAATTGTGAGTGTGGAGCATGGCACAAAACTTTAATCCCTGAAGCTGAGCTGTGGTTGTATGGGCGGGCTTAGATTATCAGGATGGGTAATAAAAATGGATGTGATGGTAGTTTTCTTTTTATTTCCCTTGTCATTAGGTTCCTGGAGATCAATCATTCACAGCAGCTTTTTCTCCCAGTACCAAGGGTACACAATCACTGAAAGCATGATTGCTGCTGCTGGAAGTTTCTACAGTCAGATGAAGGTCTTCATAGACACAGGGCAGTGTGACTGTCTCTGCAGAGCTTGAGTCCCACAATCAACAGAATCTTCCCCTTACTATCATCATGTTCACCGTCTTTCCTGGAGAGAAGCCACAGGCTGACATTGTCTTGAAACATTATCTTTCTAGGACAGTAATTGTTTCTGATGAAATAACAAAGTTCTAGAAAATTAGTGGTTTTGCTTTAAAAGTAGTCAGTATGGTTACATTGCCCCCTTCCTTCAGCCTCTGAATGGCTTTGCAGCTTTCCCTAAGCACATGCCAAACACAAAGAATGGTGCAGAGTAACTGTCATAAAAGGACTGTATAAAGCAAGTAACATTCTTCTAGAACAGACAGCACCACGGAAGCACAAGTCACCCAGAACTCTCATAACACCACAAAACAAAGCTAATGTACAATTCTAGTCCATAACCGTGTAAGAAGCAATCCACTGTGATTAGCTTTGGGCAGTTGATGCATTACACTTAAGCTTTTACACCTGCCTCTCAGTAACAGTTGAAAGAGATTCAGGTCAAGCATTTTAATATAAGCAGGTTTGTAACAGGGACAAGAAGGCATGTGCAGCAGACAGAGGCACCCTGTGTGAAAGCAAATAAACAGGAATCCCTGTCCCAAACCAGGTTTGACTGCAGCTGTGGACATGAGATGGTCACTATAAGCATGTCCAAGTACTCAGAGAGCAAGGGCAGAATCTAATGGGGACAAGCAAAAATCATCAAGTATTACTAAGTCTAGAACATAGGAAGGCATTTCAGATTCCTGTTGTAAGAGATCCTTGTGACAAATATGCAGGGCTTTATGGAGTACTTCCTTTGTACTTCTTTCTCCCCCTCAACATAGTACTTTCCATTGCTCTGCGAGACCAGTATTACTGTATTTTAACCACAGGGAAGAGTTTCAAAGGAACATTTGTTTTGGAAGCACATTTTATCAGAGAGATTTCATGCCTGTTGCATAAAGAAACCCTAAAACACATACTACTTTGTCAGACAGCAGAAAGTACCTCCGAATGAAAAGTAATAACCATGCCCATTGTAAGAAGTCTCAGTACTTTGGAAAGGTTATAAACCTCACAAGGTCAGACATAGCATCCCTTTCAGGCTAAGAGTGACAAAAGCCACATCTGTGCATTCAGCATTGCATTCCTCAGTCCTTTTAGATGGGCTGGGAACCCATTGTTGTTGCCATAGATCATTTATAGCTGAAGTTCTCCATTGCTACTGTACCTACCAATTAAATAAGACCCCCAAGCAGCTATAAACTCCTGACTCACAGGCATAGTTCTGAAATGGGTTCGCTGCTCCTAGTACCAATTAGACACTGCCTATAAAACAAAACCCATGATTCAGCACTGGGAGACTGGAGGGAAAGACAGCAGCTAAAGGGAAACCACAGAGAAGCACAGGGACTGCCACCTAGGTTTACCTAAATACAAAAAGGAACAAAGCATTTAAGGTATTTTATCAGCTGGAATGAATTTGCTGGGAATTTCAAATTAGTCATAAAATCAGAGTAATAGAATACTTAAGGTTGGAAAGGACCTTAAGATCATCTAGTTCCAAATTAGTCCTTTTATGATTAAAAGATTAGAAGAGGGTAAATAAGTAAACAGGAAATAGACTGTTTTAAATCAAATTCTGTATCTTTAGAGTTTAATGTAAGTTATCAGCTAGCCATCTTAATGACTTTAGAAACTTTCAAGATTTAAAATGCTGTTATCCTAAAGAGCACGCCTAATCATTCTGTCCTAAACTTGTACATAGTTTAGGCTTTTTTACAGGGGTCTTACTGAAACCAGGGATACTATTGACATACAGAAAGAAGTAAACAGAGCTTTTCTGGACTAGTGACAGTGTCAAATCACCATAATAAGGATATGTGAAAGTGGACAAGGTCACTAAGAAATAAAAGTGTCAAATTTATACAGTGAAAGCACTGATAAGATGGCAGAAATTCCAATAACTGCTTCAGAAAACACTGAATCCACAGGAAATCTGTATTTTGCTATCAAAAGTAGCTCTAACTAGAATGGGAAATTTAATTTCAGGTTTAGTTCTCTGAATGCTCATAGGAGCAAGAAGCCAAGTTAACTCTGAGCTGCTTTACTCCTTCCTGCCATTAACCTTGTTCTAGAGTCAAGCAAATGAGGCCGGCTTCAGCCTTGTGTAGGTACAGAGTTTAAAGTAAACAAAGAGGTACATAGGCAGGGAATGTTAAGCTTGTAGCTGAAAGCATTTGCACTGGAATGCCAGTTCACAGTGGACACCAGCCACTCAGAAAACAAGGAAAGAGAAAGAAAAAAATAAAACTCAAACAGTGAAGATTGGTTTTCTGAAAGGAAAGCTACCATTTTAAACTCCCATCCAGAGTGTAGCTGCTTTAAGAAGCAGAGAGGTGCTTTGCCTTCACTTTGAAGGCTGTGGCTGTTCTCTTTTTCCCCTTAGAATAAATGGTTTCAAAATAAAACAGGGTGGTCTTCTTCCCCTTCCACTTACTCTGAGCAGGGAATACATTTGGCTTGAAAAACCTACCAAGTACTTCAGTGCCAGTGGACTTCTACTCATGTAGTCTTTAGACACACATATTTAGGACAAATTCCATCTCAGGTAATTCTTGTTCCTGGTAGGGCTGCAGGTTCAAAAACTGTATTTTTAGGCATTTCAGAATCATATTGTGGTTGATCTCTCAAAACAAGGAGATGGATGCAACCACAAATAGGATATGATGGAACACAGCAAGGCAAAGGCACAATAAAACTTGTCTTTTGCAGTTTATTCTTTTTTATAAGGGACTATGCTATGATACTAATCTTCCTGCCCTCAAAACAAGAATAAAACCTTCCAGGAAGCAGGAAGTGATATGAATACTTTCTGCATTGATTTGACTCGATCGTATTTCTCTTGATTGTTTTACACTGTGAGCACTAAAAAGATTCGCTTCTACTCATTTCTTCTGGATCTAAGCATTCAGTAAGTTAATTGAGAAAAGGGAACGATTTTAGCAATGTAATGAGGATAATACCTTCATGGAAATTCTGCAAAGTTTTCAAATAGAAAAACCTCTACATGATGTGTTTTATCTATAAAGGTTACCTAATTAATGCAATGAAACTGTAAATCTTATTACCTTTAAGCATTTTTTTGTTGAGTTTGGGTAGTTTTGAGCGACTGACTTCTTTAACCTTCTTACCTAAGGGTGAAGAAGAGTACATTACCAGTGGAGACAGATAATGCAAATAGCTCTACATATATATTCTAAATGGGTTACAGTCCACAGACATATTAATTACCATTGAAATCCTTGAATAGAGAGATCTGTGAAATAGGACATCATCATGACTGCTGTTTTTCATCTGTGCACACATTTATTTATTTATTTATTTATTCAGATTCCTAGCATGGAATGGGAATTAATTTGTTCTTTTCCATCATTACTAGTACATACATTGGATACATGAAGACTTTTTACCCTTTGAAATGTCACATATTGGCAGGCAATACAAGCAGCAAATTCTAGATGTTTTAACCTAGGAAAGAAACTCTGTACTCTTTTCACAGTTAGATCACTTAATGAAAATATAAAAGATTACCAAGCAGAAGAAAGCATATTTCTGTGTTCGTATGAACAGGACTACAGAATAAATTACTTGGATGAGCGAAGCCATTTAATTCTTCCCTCCCTACTAGACCTAAATACTTGAGCTGTTGATTGCACTTGACATGTTATGTGCTGGACATATTAAAGGGGGAAGAAGGTTTGACACTGGAGCTGAGGTAGACCAGAAAGGACAGAGGTAGGTGATTTCTCACAAACAAAATCTCATATATGCTCAATGTTTCTGGAAATCCCTATGGCACAGTTCTACAGCTAAGGCTAGTGGCTGTGGCTGCTCTAGCTTCTAAGAGATTTGAAATATCTTGTCACCATCATTTCATTCTGATGTAACATGTTTTACACAAAAAGCACATTCATCTTGCACACCCAGGCACTTCTACCTTGGGTAGAACAGTGTCCTTTGCACACTTTCTCTCTACCTTCTGACTCGTTGAAGAACCTAACTCCTAGGATGCACAGTAATAAAAAGAGAGCATTATTACAGGATGTATTCATTTAGGTTTACAGAGTACTCCTGTCTCCTGTCCTTTCTGGACAGACTTTTGCTATGCTCCTGAAGACAAATCTAGAAATTCTCCAACTCCCTATGCACTTTTCCTTATGTTTTCATCAATGTACTTGGGAAGCCTGAATAAACGGAGAAGTTCAAAATGCAAAGGGAACAGAAGAACTTCAGGTATCACTGCTCTGGCAAGCAGCTCTACCACTCAGAACAGACTCCAGTAAATGAGAAAACTGAGCAGCTTACTTGATCAGTTTGAAAGACAATAACATGTTGTCTTCCACGTCTCCCCACACTGATTTACAAATACAGTGATTCTAAGGAGCTGTCTAGAAAATACAAATCATGGCAAATCTGCTACTCCTGACCTTTGAGCATTTAGCTTACTTTTTTTTCTTATCTCATATTCATTCTTTACATCTTGCGTAAAATAAATACATGGAACTATCATGGTAGGTCTCCAAGATTCACAACATCAAACACCAAATCTGAACAGGTAACTCAAAAAGTTGCAACTTTCAATTTAAAAATCCTACTAAACTGTCTCCCTGCAAACCCAGAATAACATCTCTAGAGATGTAGCTACAGATAGATGCAAAAACCCGTTTTTAAGATTTAAACTGCTCTATGAATTTGCACACTTTGGAATGTCGAAAAATGGTAACTCAGCGCCACAAGGGAATACTGCAATTAAAGTGGAATTCCAGTGGCTAAAAAATGAGTGAAGGTCAGAAGAGCTACTCCCACCTTTTTCACTATTCTATAAAGAACTTCTCATTTACTCCAGTTCTGGTTACCTGAATGCTACCCATTCCCTTGTTCCATAAGGGCAGAAACTTTTTCCATTAATGCATTTTTCACTATTCAGAAAAAAAAAAAAAAGAATTTTTAGATTGATAGATGGTTATCTACTGGAAAAGTAATAGACTTTTTTTTTTTTCAGAGGAGCAGGTTTCAGAACACAGATTAAGGTGAAGGTTAATCATGCTGTTCTACATGCAAGAGGAAGTAACAGGTAGGAAACACTACTGTCTGTACAAAAAAAAGCATTGATATGCAAACACATTCTGCAGTCCAAATCCTATCCTAAATTAATTTTCTCCTTTCCAGTTGTCAAACTGTGTTTCATTTTAATTAAAATCAACATAGATAATAAGTATTTTTATATCACAAAAGGAAAGAATAAGATAGGAGACAATTGTGCTAGAATGATATACTGTACCTTCTGTGGTAAAGGCATTGAGAAACAAAAGAAAGACAAATAAAAATTCACAGAGTACCAGAATCTTCATCTTTCCAACTATCACGAGACCAGATGTCTTTACTGAGGCTGAACAAGCATTCTAGTCTGCCTCCAGTGCAACCTTACCTTTATATAAGGGAGATGAAAGGAATGCTGTGTTCAGAATGGGTGGAGATTTGGCCTTTGCATTGCACTTCAACGGATGAAATGAAACAGCCATTCCTACTACGATAAACACTCTATTCAAAATTAGGCAGCAGTTGGCTCCAGTTAAAAAGGAGCACCTGGCTTTCACTATTAGAGTATACAGGGATGCTTCAATGAACAGGTTTGTGTGTGGTTCAGAGCAGCCTCCTTAGGTGACCTAGTGTGCTCTTTTGTGTGCTTGAAAGGGCAGCAAGTACACCTGAAATAAAGGTGTGCAGACAGTGAACTGAAACTGAAAAGGCAAACCAAACCCATATCATTTAAATCAAAGCAATTTCCAATGTGTTGTTAGCATAATTAACAGGGCAGCTGGATAAGCAGCGGATTTCTGAGTTTATTATTAACTTCCCAGTATCTATTATATCAGATAATTAAGTCTGTTACAGAGATTCCAGTTAACCATCAATTTTAAGAAGTCCATCAAATTCAACACAGTATCAAGGTTCAATAAACAGAATATGCTCTGAGCTATGTAGCCTTAAAAGCTGGGAGTGGTACCTGCAGGCCTTTCAGACTTGGAACTGCAGCAGGACAGGTGGCTTCACTCTGGTGCCCATACATTGCCCTTCTTCCCCTCCACAAGTTTCAAAGTTATTGTATTTTAACTTGTGGATTTGGCTTGTTTCTTGCACTGGATCAGCAGCCTTCCAAATCATTTCACCTTTTTATCTACCAATTTTCACCAAAAAAAACCCCCTTATTTCTAGGTTCTTAGCTGGGACATCTGACCGCAACTGACCCAAGTGGTACCTCAGATCACATGCTGTCATGCTCAGCGTATACAGCTGTGGAAAGACTAATGAGGGGACATTTTCAGTGGTGACATTTGTCTTTCAAGTAACTGTTATGTGCGACAGAACCCTGCTGTCCTAGGAATGGCTGAACACCTGTCTGCCAATGGGAAGTAGTGAATTAATTCCTTGTTTGTCTTTGCTTATGCATGTGGATTCTGCTTTACCCATTAAACTGCGTTATCTGAACCCCTGAGTTTTCTCACTTTTGTTCTTCCAATTCTCTTCCCCCGCCCAGACAAGAGGGTAAGCAAGTAAGAAGCTGGTTAGCGCTCAGTTGCTGACTGGAAGTAAGCCACAATACCCAAAGAATTTTTCATTTCCTTTTAGCATTGATTAGAACCATTGCCTTCTCTTCCAGTGTGCACGGTAAGAAATAAAAGCAAATACAGAAGAGGAAGGTAATCAGGTAAGATGGGAGATGAGTTGCATAAGAGAACCTTATCACATGATGGCTACTGACATTTCCATCTATGTTAATTTAATTAAACTGGAAAAATGTTGGAATGTTAAATGACTACAGCTGCTGCCAACACCTACTTAAAAAAAAAAAAAAACAAAAAACCAAAAAAACAAAACAAACAAACAAAAAAAAAAAAACCCAAAAAAACCCACAACCACCAAAAAACCCAAACATTTTTCTTCTGAAATATTTACAACAGAATACTGGCAACAGGAGTGCTTACGAAAGACTTCTCTTTTAAACATAGATAACTGCATTATAATCATACCATCCACCTCGAGCAAGAAAGCAGCATGTGCTACTTTGATTCCCCATTTGTTTTCTGCTTGAAAGAGACAGGCTGCTACTCAGTTTCCTCTGTTACAACAATCCAAGCCCTCCAGCTACCATGATGGGAAATGAAGCAAACCTGCACACTTAACCACTGCATGCACAAATACTCCACAGAGGGGCAATGAAGCAGGTGGTGGGAAGCTTTGCTGTCTGCCCAGGGGAACAGTTTTAAATGGTTTATGCTCCTGCCTTTCAGCCTGCTCTTGTATTTCCAAGTCTGGAGAAGCCAAAACAACTTGCTTAAAAGATATTGTGCCAAAAAGAGCACAAAGGACTTTGCAGATGTGTCTGAAGTATTGCTCACAAACCTCCAAGTCTGCTTGCTATCAAAGGAGACTGCCACTGTCTCTACATCTTTGGTTGAGCAAATCTGAAGATCTTACCTGCAAAGTGGTTTTGGTCCTCAGACCAGGGAGGGTCTTCTCCAATGCGTACAGTATCTGCAGCCTAGATACTCTCATCTGTTCTGCTACAGACACATCACCTTTGATAAAAGAAACTATCGTTAGTCTTATGCTCTTTGATTCTCAGCCTTCATTTCACACAATCTGCTTTTCCACTGCCAGCTGACGGTGTCCTCTACTCAGCACATATTTGCCAGTAATTACACTCACTCAGGTCAGCTTTTAAAATATCTCCTCACCTGGTGTTCACGGTCACCTCCATTTCTGCCCTCGAGTCTGTTCTCTTTTTGTACTGCTTTCCCCCCTTCTGCCACCCCCATGCCATTCTCTCTCTCAAGCAGTTCTCCCTCAGTAATGTTTTCCCTTTATTATGACCTGGTAATAGGTGAACAATACTTTTTGTGGCAACTGTTTAACTGATTCCAGCTATTTCTTTCTAAGGCATGAGCCTACTTTTTTTTTGCAGAAATATTTTGACTTTTCAAAAAAACAGAAGTGCACGAAAACCTAAGTGCTCTTTTATTAACCAGTCACAAATCATACCTACATGCTTATGCTCTATCACCATTCCTTGTGGGAAAGTTCAAGCATAAAATTTCCTGTTCATCACATGTGCTAAGTTTTCACTCATGGTAATCTCTCATAATATGCTGTGGGTAGAAACCCACTAATGCATGCACCAAGCTAAAATGAGTTAGCTTTTGAAATCCTGGGAGAAGTTGAAGCTCTCCATTGAGAGACAGCAAAGTTTGTCTCACCATCCAGTTGCCCCACCAAGCCAAAGTCACTCTCACCTGCTGCCAGGAAGCCGACACCCTCTCTGGCCACAGCAGCCCTCTTTTCACGTTCGAAACACACCCTTACTACCTGTTCTATTCGTCAAAGCATTCAGCTTGCTGTAGCAACGCCAATTCCCAAGAACTGCCTTCCCAAAATCCATATATGCCAAGTCTACTTTCCGGTCCCTCCTCATGATTGCAGTTTTCCATTCCTTTCTTTTTTCATTATACAAAAAACCTGGTGTTCTATATATACCACCAAATACATCCATGTACTTCAGAGTGACATGCCTAGTTATGGCTGGAAGGCTAAAACTGGCTCAAATTAATATGGTTTTTATTTATTTGTTGT
Source organism: Forpus xanthops (assembly GCA_032466535.1). Lineage (NCBI taxonomy): Eukaryota > Metazoa > Chordata > Aves > Psittaciformes > Psittacidae > Forpus > Forpus xanthops. The sequence goes on from JASSUY010048888.1 coordinate 18,318, forward strand.
TGGTTTGTTTGCTGGAGGTTTGTTGTGGCAAAAGTTGAGCCTGTAATTAGATTAGCATCTTAAAGACTGAGACTACAATGGACTGTATTATGTCCTCATACACTATGGAAGACATGGATTTAAAGTGCTTCAAATAATCAATTTAAAATTATGATTTTAAAAAGCAGATTTTTATATCCATTCTTAAGCCTGTTTCACGTTCATTATTTCTCTAAGGAAAGACTAATCATGATGGAGTAATAATTGCATCAATTTTGACAAAATATGGCCCTTACCTACAAGTCACTACTACCTTGTGCATATCTGAAGAAAATACAAACGCTTTTCACATACACAGAGCTCAGTAGATGCTTATTCTGCTTTCAGAGTTCATAATTTTAATACAAAAGTTTCACCTACTAATTAGGTAAGTGTTTAATTTGTGATTTTTGCAAGGCTCTGCTCACTCAGGTCCTGCCTGTACAGCTGGTAGTCTCCCTATTTCCCTAGCATTCATGAAATCCTTGCTGTTGTGGCAGGATGAGTTATTTGGTGTCACTGCCCTACCCTTCCTTTCTCCCTCCATTGCCAAGATCCTAAGCAGGTGTTGATTATTCATTACCTAGACTAGGATAAATGCCTGCCTCTATGAGCTGATTGCTCATCCTTCCAATATTTATCCCTGCTGCTCCTTCTTAAGTGATAGAACAGTGGTAGCAGAGGAGTTCTTGACTCCATTTTTGACGGAGCTCTTCCTCTGCCTTCTGCCCTTGACTGTTGCCTTCTTTCCCAAAGGGCACAGTCAGTTGGCTAGCAAACGTGCCCTACCTAATCCTGGAACAGCTGTTCCTGAAAGCATATCCAGCTCATTTCTCATGCCTGATAATTTTCTATTTCTTTCCTTTTCAGCACTACAGCCAGTGCTTCTGTGTTGTCACTTATATGTAAATAAAAAGAACAACTGGCACACCTAATTATGGCCATAAAACTCTGTGGGATTTTTTGCAGGTCCAGGCATGACTCAGTGATATGTAATCAGAATTTGGCTAACAATACCTTTTATAAGAATTCCTGATTTGTTTTTATATGTGTCAAAGAACATTAAAGGCAGGGCATATATTTATCCTTCAATTAAATTCAAATCTGACCCTAAATATTGACTACAGCTAATGTTGCTTGGGATTTCCACAATATTTCAAGTAATTCCAATTTAAACCATGATCTAAATGGCTGCATAATGGTTAATAATTTACTTCAACTTTTTTTCACAACCATACAAATTGGTTATTTTCCTGAGAGTTATTTACAGACTTCACAAGTCAGCTAGTACAAGCAGACCTGATTCATTCACTTATTTTCAGTTTGCACAATAGAATACAAATGACATTTAGATCTCACCTTATGGAAATATTCTATGCAATTGTAGATTTGCAATTCTCAGCTGGCTTGCCTTTCCTCTAAGACTGCTGCATGCAATGAGGTAGAATGTACTGGCCTTTGTGAAACCTTCAATAGCACACCTATAAAACAATAACACTTGGCATGCCTGGTGTCTTTATACAGCTTGAATTGCTCTCCAGAAGACAAAGATGATTTCTCCTTATTTCTGCTCACATTAAAGAGCAGGACAAATTTTTTAAACTCTCCAATATTTAGAAATAATTTGTAAGGCAGCTTATATTTTCTTTGATAAATATCTTCATTTTATAGCTAACTTAGAATTTATGAAGGGTTGCCTTGAAGTAAGCTTACTTCAAATTTTGAAACGGTCTCATTTTGAGAAAAAGAAAAATCCATTTAAATAACTCTTCTACGCAGTATTTAAGTACGGACTGGATTTTTATTATAGCATTCAACTCTCTCAGTGAACTTACTGGAGACAGGCTCTTACAACACAGGAAGCAGAGTACACCAATCTGTGGCAACCTTTAATGGAGATGGCTGTTCAGACCTGTAATCTGGCTTTCCAGTGCTGCTACAAAAGCAAATAACCTGCTGGCACAACTCACTAACCCAGAATTCACCCCATTTTACCATGCAAGAATAGCCTCTGAACGCAAGTCTAACATAGAACTGACAATCTAGAAACACAAAGGTCTCATTCACACATACGTAAAATGTCTCAAGCTAACTGCTTTTAGATCTAACCACCTCTCCTTTGCCAGTGATGAATGGGAATAGGTTCAGAAACACATGCTATCTTTGTTAATTCCTTTGCTCCATTTGGTCAGCTCCTACAGACATCATCATGAATGACTCTGAACAAATCTTTAGACTAACAGAAGGCATTTCTTTTCACAAAGTTGTACACAGTAGTTAAGCTTAAACTGATAGTGTTGGGTTTTGTTGTTTTTTTTTTTTCTTTTTTTCTGTTTTTTTTTTTTTTTTTTGCTTTTCGGGTACTTTGGGTTTACTTTTTTTTTTGTATGAATGAACAGTCTTATATTACATTAGGTATCCCACTTCTTGATAGCGGTCCAACCACCAAAATGTATTACTGGAATTCTGGTTTTTAATTACCACAGTTTCATGTAGAGGAACAGCATGACCATGTAGACTGGACACAGGATGTTACAGATGTTACCATCAGTATCAGTTCATCTTATTCTCAACTGCAGCAATGGTCCATCGAGGGATGAAGATCACTTTTTCCTCTGAAGCAGTACAATACGCTCTTATCCATTGCCATCTTCTTAAAAAAAAAAAAAAAAAAAAAAAAAAAAAAAAAAAAAAAACAAAAAAAAAAACCCAAAACAAACAAACAAATAAAAAAAAACACCCCCCCCCATATAAAAACAAATAAATGATGACACAAATTTCTGAAAGGAATACATTCTTTCAGGATTTATGAAGAAAGCATAAGAGCAAGAGTAACTGATAAGATTCCTCCCCCCACTGAAGACAATGTAAGGAAATAAAATTACAGACTTTTGCAAACTACATTTATCTCCAAGGAAATGAGAAGAAATACAATCTGAGCTGAAATGCAAAACTCTCACTCTCTTTTATGTCTCTTGAGACAAATTCAGACAAAACTCAGGCTCTTAATAAGAGCTTCAGCAGAGTTCTGCTGTCCCCTCAGTTTCCAGCTAAAAACAAGGCTATTGTTGATGAAGTACAGGCTTTTTCCTCCACTCCTTCCTAGTCACATAAATACAACTGAAGTGATCATAAAGATCATAAATGCTTTGTGGGACAGACCGTGTTCACCGCATTGAAATGATACCCAGTGAACTGGATCATGGGATTTTAGCTCATGCAAGTTTACACAAGTAGCTGACACTAATTCAAACGATGACATATTTTCTCCAGACAAATGTGTCGCTGTAGGAGCTGGCAGGAAAAAGTTGAAACAAAACATTGTAGAAATGGAGATGTATTAGTTCAAGTTCTGGACTTCATATTATGAAATTATTTTGGTTGTGTGCAATGATCAGCACGTCTACAAGGTACAGAAGAATACAGAAAATGCCTCAGTGGTCAAAAAAGGCATTTATACCTACCCAACAGGACAAACTCCCTCTGCTATCCCTGCAAGCACCTCCTGTCAGATGAGACAAGATTTATCTGCATTTTTAAGTAAGAGATCAATATGCAGATCAATTACAAAATCTTTCCAGAAAGCCCCAGAGGCTGACAGCTGCACAGTATTTTCTGCTTTGGAGGCTTGCCAGCTTCATTAAGTGCCTTATCTATTCAGGAAAAAGAAGCAAGATACCTTATCAGACATCTATCATTGCACAACTTCATTTCCTCATACTAAGTTTTCTGGATGTAAGCATTGGACAACCAGACTAGTTATTTTGTACAAATGACCCGATAATGTCATGTATTCTATCATCTTTCTGAAAGAAGGAAAGGCAAAGAAAAAGTGCTTTCTCAAGCAGCAGCTGAAAGAACAAATCTTTTAGAGCCAGGGTAAACGGCAAGAAAGATAATCCTCCCTGTTCAGGCACCTGTGTTTTAATCTACTTTGGGGGGAAGAAGTGACACACAGAGGGAACAGCTCTGCTTCCATAACAAGGTTGCACAGCTCCTCTCATCACCCCGTCGCGAAGGTGTGAGCTCTGGCAGATTAGCTGTCAAAAACAGTTTCCTTACTCACATCTTGCTTGAACTAGAGGACTGGACTACCACAAGAAGAAAATGCTTCCACTCATACACAGCACTTAGCACTGCATCCAGTGTCAACACTTCAGTACTCAAGCTTTGCCTCATTTCAGTATGCTCTCTCTTCAGAAGCCTACAGCTACCAGGTAAAACGGCCTTCATCATATCGCTAGTCTTCCAAGGCTAGAGAGAACAGAAATCACCTAAGACAGCAGGGAAATGGAATGCACCTATTATTCCATTTTCACCACGTTGCCTGCAGGAAGAAGGGTAAACCCAAGCAAAATAAATACAGCTACAAGCCCCACGTTAATCGAGCAAAGCTATCCAGAAGAATGACCTGTGAAGAGACAAAAGAATCAACAGAGAGTTTAGAGACCACAACCACCACACACAAAAGTCACAAGCATGGTGGCTGGCAGCTCTGCAGGGGCTTCAATTGCAGGACACTTGCTGAAAAAAACTGTCAAAGATGTTTTAATCTCTGCTCCACTCCAGGACGGTCTCCCAAGTGATTATCAACTCATCATAAACTGCTAGAAGAAATAACAACTTTGGCCTTGCTCTTCATTGTGGTTTTTGACAGTTACTCTATCTCAGACACTCATTACTGTCTCTAGGAGTGAATACAACTGTTTGTGGTTGCTAAGTTACATATACTCTCCCTTTGAAAATGGAGGCCAGCACATACTCCCAGAGAACTAGGTTGGTTGACCGGTACTCTAGGTTGAATTAAAAGAACTTTGTAGCCTGAAAGTTCTTAATTCTCCCTACATTCTTATGTCTCAAATGTTAGTTTCATTTATCCCTAAATTTAAGAAGATCATTTACTTCGTTTAATTTCCCTTATATTTTCATTTTCCTTTTATGCCATAAATATGTATCTTCCTTATATTTCCTTATGTTCTGAAGTTGTTTTAGCCTGGTTAGAAAAATTCTCACAAACAAAATGACGATTTTTCTTTGAATAGCATGAGCTTTTAATAAAATACTAATGAATAATATATTGGGATATCACCCCCAGCAGCAATGACTCTATGAAGATGCAATTTTAAGAGTTTATCTAACTTCTTTTTGGCCAGTGTGATGAGACAACTCTGGAGCATACCTTAATTTTGTAAGAACTCAAACTTATTTTTTCCAAGATTTTCAGACATACCCTTTGTCATTTTTGAAGTATCAGTGACGTGAATCTAAGGATACATCCCTTATTTCCCGGGATGAGTCAGAAGTAAGTACTTCTGCACTCAATTTACCTCCCAGCCCCCAACTCACCTTGGCAAACAGCTACAGCTTTTTTTTTTTCAACTGAAAGACCCAATACAGCAGTTGCTGCTCCTTTCATAAAATCAGTGCCTTAAAGATGACCATCATGCAAATGCCTCAAACTTCCAGCTGACAAACTCTACAGTCACACGAGCATCACTGCTTCCACTGAACCTTCTGTGTCCAACCACAACCTTGAAACGTATGTTTTACCGTTTCTGATATTCTTTGATCTTATTTGTTAAAGGCTTTTCCTTCTGGGAACATTCATTATTCAAGATGAAAAAAAATAAAAAGGCTTTATTCCTCAGCTGCTTTTTGCATTTCCAAGTTTATACCCTTCTCATAACCACCATTTTCCTTTCTTAGTTTACAGCACAAGAAACAGGGCATTAATTTGATGGTCTAACCACAGTGCTGATCAGCTATTACAGATCTGAAACTTGGGATATAAAGCATCTAATTTCCTTCTGAAAGTACTGTTTATGAGACAAAAAAGTTCTTCCTCAGCTGTATTTGCTCCAAAAGCTGCTGAACAACACACTTAGCAGACACTAATACAAGTTTCACAATTAGACCTGTCAATCGAGGGTAGAAAAAACCCAAACCAATCCAAAATAAATTGCTTCTTACATTGCAGAATTTTTCCCTAGGTAGGGTGTTGTGTTTTCCACCTTACTGTTTCAAACAGTCCAGAATCCCTGTCTTGGCTCAGTTAACCTCTAAAGCTTTGTCAACAGCCTAACCAAAAGGTGCTTTGCCCATTTTTTTATTACAGGTACAAATTTTAGAATTTCATTGTAAGACAGCATTCTGTAAATTTCAGAATTTGAGGACAAGCACACTGCTCTGCTCACCTACAGCAACACTCTGAAGAAATTGACTGAGCATATGAAATTACTTAAAAAGACAAATCCCTCAAAATAGGCTACTTACACTTAGCATGACCAGAGATTTCTTCCTAAGTACTACACATTTTTCTTCAGCTGTTAATGGTGCTATATAATCTTTGGGCACACAGGATTTGCAACAAGCTTCTGCACAATCCAGTTTCTTTTGTATGCTTGACAAGTCTAAAAAAATACTATGGTATATGACAGATGTAAAGGCAGGGCTGCTGTAGTCAGTAGCCAACTGGTTGCACCAACAGAACCACTTGAAGCAAGTATAGATCACCATATTCCATCTGGGAAACATCCTCAAAAAGATTCTGGCCAGTGAAACTGGATGCAATTTTTGTTGATATTTTTGAGCAGAGGAATACATACCCTCTTACAAATGAGATTAGTAAAAAAAAAATTGTAATACTTCTTCCAAGTTTATATATGCTTCTTCCGTTCGTAATAATTCTTCCAAGTTCAGTCCAGGGGTACTGAAATTTCTATTAACACAGGAATAGTGAGAGTTGTCAACTTGTGAGACTAGAATTTTATTGTTCATAGTCAATACATAAGCACAGCATATTTACCAGAAATTGAAAGTAAGAGTTGTTGATGTTACCTCTAAACTTTCTTGTGCCCAAGAACTCACCTTCTATTCCAACATACAAGAACAGTTTGGTAAGTATATTATTTCTTAATATTCAATCAATTTCACTGATAGGGAACATTTATTTTAAACCAAGGTAAACATACCAATTGGGAATAAAGTTACAGGCTGAAGCACACAACAGTGAATTTATGATGCTTCGCTTTACAGCAGTCTATCCTCAATTCCCTCTTTTTGAGCCAATTGTACAAACTTGTCAGAGATAAGCAGGAAGAGCTCTTCTGAAGGACAGAGCTTCATCCACAACACTGAGATTCAGTCACTGGAAGACTGACACACATCTATTGCTATTCAGTAATTTGGTAAATCTAGTATCAAAAGAATATAGCTATTATATCCACTCAACATTAAAGCACTGAGATCTCATTTGTACTCTAGAAAGAGACTGAAGTTCACATGGGACAAATGCTGCATGGTTTCCCCATCTTGTCGCATTTACACTTTTTGGTCACCTCACTGGTCAAATCCAATATGTTTCTGACAGTTGCTTAAACCTTGCTGAAATATCTGCCCAGGCAGAAGTCATTACTACATTTAGTGCCATAATTTGTTCTTAAGGTGTCACTGAAGTATTATTTATGCCACCTTAACTGAAACAAATGTCCCATCTCAACAGCATTTCATGAAGTAGCTTGTGTCCCTAACGGTGCACGAGATACCTGTTTAGAAATTATGGCCTTTACTATGCAACAACAGTTCAAAAAAAAATAATAATTAAAAAAAAAAAAAAAAAAAAAAAATCCAAAAAAAAAAAATCGGAATCGCTGTCAAAGCCACTAAAAAGCAGACAGACTATTTCACTCATATATTAAAAATAATTAACTTTCATAAAATAATGTACATTTAGAAGCAATTCACACTATTTTAACACTGAGCTAGAAAGTGTTTGAAGAAACTTTTAAGCCTGAATCACACTGCGCTGAAAAAATACGCTGAAATGCTTTATATTCCTGACTTGCAGCAAAACTTCTTGTAAGCATGAATTTGTATTTAGCATGGGCACTAAGGTAGGCTGTCAGACACACAGTCCCAGTTCACTTCCTCCTGCTACCTCCACCACCTGCAAGCATGGTGGCCACCCGAATGAAGATGTTCAGTGTATCTGTGTAGATACCCATGCACCTAGAAAACAGGAAATCAAAGTGAATTAACATTGAACAAAACCAGTATTATATTTCACATGATTACACATTTTTAAAAGCCTTCATGAAGCATCTCTAGTAAAACTCAACTATGATTGTCTCCAGTGTTTGGTACGTCAAAAAAACCTGTATTTTCTTTCTCCCATCACTGCCTTAACAGACAGTACGCTGTTCTCATACAGGAGCTCTCTGCTTTTATGATGTACTTTGATCTTTTTAGCATCAAGAATTTTTAACAAGGCCAGCATTATTCTATTTTAATTATAAGAAACCAGAATCTAGGAGATAAACAATTCAATTAAGATCAGACAGACAACATTTACAAGGAAGTTATATGTACTGACAGTCAATTAATCCTTCTTTCCGTATCTGTCACACTGTTGAAGCTTTTTTATTTAGTGACAAAGGCTAGTGAATATTAAATGACTATGAAAGAGTTAGCTTTTTTTGTCTTAGCTCATGCTGACAGATATTTTCAGGAAACAGCTATAAGTTGTCCCAGTAATGCTTTAGAAAACAAAACTGCTTTCTGGGAGCACTGCTGGAGGCATGTGACACCACATTCAACACAGTTTCTCTCATTTCAGGCAGATGTTTTCAGTTTTAACTCCACTAGCTTTTTTCACATCGCATCTTTAAACCCGGTGATCCTTAACATTTAATAGCAATACACTTTTGAACAGTAAATAAAAGGTCTGGCGTAGTTTAAAAGTGAAGTTTGATACAGCCTTAAACAAATTCTTAGTCATTGAGATCAGCTGCATTAACAAAGAATACTTACGCATTGATTGGGTCATATTTTGTTACTCCATAATATGGAATAGTTTCTGCACGCTTAATAACATGCTGTGTATCATAGAGCAGGAACATGCCAAAGAGTACTAATCCACCATAAACAGCTACTGAATACAAGCCGGCACCAAAAGCAGAAGTGGGAGGCAAGAACATAGACCCTGGAGAGGAATGCACAATGTACAACAGTATTAAAGACTGCTACTATATGTATCTGCTACTCTGAGCTGGGCCAAATGGTAGTTACTGTAGCACACACACATCTTTCAGTGAGTATTCAATTCTCAATTTGTGGTGCTTTTTTTATAGCAAGAATTTTAATACACAGGCTGAAGATGCCACAGCCCAATCTAGCAATTCTGAACACCCTAGGGAATCACAGGTACTTCATGTGAAAGTGCTTCTGACCCTAGGACTACAGCTATGCCTAGAAACACAAACGGGAGAAAACCAAGTAGATCAAGAACTGAGATCACATTTACTGTCTTCCCTACCCACTAGCAGTAACTAAAAATATAAGCCATCACTATTGCCCATTTGTAAGATTAACATGCTAGAACTGTAACTTCAAATTTACTTCCAAGAACACACTTAACAGAGTATTTCCTGCTGTGCTAGGCCTGCAAGGGCTATTTACAGCAAATCTTAATCAGACAGACCAGTCCGCAATTAAACAGGAGCTGCATCCTAGCAGTTTAATTTTATAGCCTACTTTATCTGATAGTATTAAAACAGTATTTTACCAATTGAAGAGGCAAGAACAAAGCCTAAGCCTATTCCCAGGGGTCCTCCCATGTTCAGAAACTTTTCACTTGGAGCACACATGGCGACAGTTGAGAGACCTCCAACAATTCCAGCAGTATACCATGCAGCTCTGATCAGCAAAGGACCACCCAAAAAGGCTAGAGGAGCCACTACTGCACCCATGACACCTAGCAAAGGAAAACAAAACATCACCCATTAGATTCGGAACAGATCTGGTAAAAACACCACCTGCCAAAATAATTTTGTTTTACAGTCAAGTAACATGACTCAAACTAATCCATTTACATGACGAAAAACACACACACTTGATCATACACCTATCTAGAAGGGATCACAAACTAGCAACCTTAAATTCCATGACTTTTACCTAGCTCTAGAGAGCACTTCAGGGAGCTATCTCTGGAAGAAAGACTAACAACAGTAACATACTAGTATATTCAGAACAGAGCTGGTAAGTTATCTGGCACGGACCGATCATATACATAACAGGCATGGGAGTACTCAATAATGAAAAGCAGAATGGATTTCTACTACAATAATTACTTAGGCAAAAGTTAATTACTTAAGTCAGACTTTTTGCTAGAGTCCTGTATGAAACCTCTTATCTAGTCCATTAATATCACATTAGGTTTTTAACTCAGCAATCACCAAAATAAACACAATTTCTTTTTCGTCAAAATGTTCGCTCTAAAGAGGAAAATACAATTCCAGTGCTTAACTCGCATGATTTTCCTGAACCATGAATTATTTTTGGAAAAAGTTTTGAAAAATAATAGCCACTATTATCTGAAGTAGGCATCATTAGTGAGAAAATGATCTGCAATAGCAGCTTCAATACCTGATGGGCACATGTATTTAAGTAGTTTAATACTAAAAGGAAAAAAAAAAAATATTTTTCTAGTCAAGTTTTCAAATACTTTCTTACCCTGCAGAGCTGAAGAACATGAAGTATAATGCTTATAGAAGCTATGGTGCCAGAAAGCAATCACGAACCCAAAGCAGCTACAAGATCGACTAGTTCTACCCAATGTAGCATACACATAGAATCACAGAATCGTTAGGGTTGGAAAGGACTTTAAGATCATCTGGTTCCAGCCCCTCTGCCATGGGCAGAGACACCTCCCACTAACCATTCCACTCAAGGCTATGTCCAACCCAGCCTTGAACACCACCAGCGATGGAGCATTCACATCTCAATTTTAACTTGGGCATGACTTTTAGAAGATCATGAAAAAATATGGACACCTGAGAAATCTTCCCAACATTCAAGTCTCTAGAAAAAAATCTAACTCTCTTACAGCAGTATACAGAAACCTACCTTAAAGTCAAAGTTTCCTTAAATTAAGAATATGGTCACACTGAAGCACAGACATCTCTATAATGAGAACTAAAATCACATACCTGAATGCATCATCCAAGCCAAATGTTTAGCAGCTGGACTATTTTCATAGGATATGGACCTCACCAACATTCCAGCACCAATCATAGCTGCAAAAGTTGCACCTATTGCCTGTGAAAAAAGCATTACAGAGCTCAAGTTATCGTAAGGACATAGTCTCTGTTCTCACTTCCTGAAGACAGTAGCATAAATCTGAAAGAGTAACCTAATTCATAACTGAGGTGTTTGACAATTTTTCTCTTGTAAGGTCATAGTAAAAAGCTTCCTCATCCTGGCTTGCAGTAAGTTCCCATTTTATTCAGTCTTCTAGGAACCCAAGTTTTGTGGTAAAATGGCAACAATCTCTTAATTGCATAACGTAAGAGCAAGAAAACATACAGTTCTGCCCCTTACTCTAATCCTTATTGAAGCACCTCAAATGTTAGCCTTAGTTTTGTCTTGTATATTTCTCTACACAAAGCTAATACTCAGCTCACACGCTTTTGTCACCAATGATTTTTAAACTTCAATGACTCCTCTTACAGAAGGTTCCAAGCAAAATTATCCAGCAGCTAGGACACTGGTTAAAAATATACAATTTTGATTTATCAGCTAGGATGCATTATTAAATTAATCTCCATAAATTATGCAAATTTTGGTATTTAACCGTTATCATAGCATTAACACACTGAGTATGTACTAAGCAGTCGCATTTTATTAGCAGCATGCTTTGATGATTTGCCTACTAGTATCATTTCAGTCTTGGCAGACAGGAGACAGCTCTCAAACAGCTATACAGAAAAGCACAGGGAAGAATAGGAATGCACAAGGACATCAGTTTCTGTTTTAGAAAGTGACAGAAAGAGCTTCATTAGCCTTAGACGATTATTTACAACAGATTCCTACTTGCATATAGGTGGTAAGGATAGCACAGCATGTTTTTTTCTTATATAATCTCTGACAAACTATAAAGTAGTACAGAAGGTGCACATCAACACGTAGTTAAAATCACCAAATCCTAAACCACAGAATATCATTAGCAAACTTACATAATCTTAATGGATAAGGAGATCAACGTAAGTTAAGTTTTGACTTACTTTTCACCAAGTAATTCACATTTAAATTTTTTTTATATCAACCATCACATTTAGGGTAATTTCACAGTAAATGTTTTTATTTTTATAACATAAGCTTACCAGCCAGGAGCCTTTTGTCATAAGGCTCATGAGTGCTGGAGATCTGCTTACTGCTACAGCAGACAGTGCCGTCAAGCCAATGCTTCCCGCAAAGTACATGTAAGTAGTTTGAATTCTGTCTTTCACATACTGTGGCCAAATACTGAAAAATAAGCATATAACTTCTAAGTCATGCACAGCTGTATGATTACCAATATCAGAATAAAGACTAACTAAAACCATAATCAAACTGTTAAATATATTCATAGCTATTGATATAAATAAGGTCTCATAGAAGTGGTGTGACTTAACAACTTCTGCCATGAGTTCATTGTAACATAAGCTGACCTCTCAATCATCCTGGTCTAATGTAACATTGTTTCTCTAGAAACACTGCAAATTGCAAATGAAAACTGCAGCTGGATTCTAAGGAGAAAGCATACAGAGGAAACAGAGTAACAAATACTTTTTAACTATGGAAAAGTAAAGAATGGTGTATGTATTACAAACTGGTTTAAGGAAAATGCTTACAGAATGTGAAATGAGCACTAAGTAGTTTGTTAAGCAGCTCACAGATTGCTGAGTCACAGTCCACATGATTACCTGACATAACAGGCATGAATGTCATTTTAAGAGCTCTAGCAATAGCAACAGACTTAAGACATTATGAATGCGTTTTTGTAGTATGATTTGGTCACACTATGGACAGGAAGCTTTCCCTGCTAACACCAAGCTTAAACATAATGCACACGTTTTCTCCCATTTCACTTTTTTGACCCATTACTTCAAGAGTTTTGGAGAAAAAAAAATCCAAACGCAGACATAACATAGAAAAGTTTTCCAGATGCCAAAGTTTTAAGTAAAATGTATTTATTACAGCATAGCTTATACCAAGATGAGTAGCGTGTTCCAATAAGACTCTTTCCAACATGTGGTACTGAAGTTTAATGGACAGTCTCACAGGAACACCTGGCTAAGCGGTAGCAACAAGTTTTACAGAAGACTACCTTTCATAAATTATCTGTGGCACACCTCATAAGGTGTATTTATATACTCTGCACAACTGAATTTCAAATTTAGCAAAACAAGTCACTTCAGTTAACGTCCACTCAAACTTGGGTAATTTAAATTTTGCTTTCAGTTACATTCTTTAAAATCCTGTACAGAAAGTAGTGAAGGCTTTCTGTTCAGAGCTTAAAAAAAACCCATAAGCTATGTGTACACTGGGTGTTATCAGCAAAAGAAGAGACATATAATGAGGAGGGAGATTCACTTCATATATTCTTTACTCAAAACAGAAAGCCATCTTACTTACGCAGCTTTTTCAATAGCTCCAATCTCACTGGACATGCCCATTCCATAGTAACCAAGGGCCCCCAGGCCAACAGCAGCCCCCCCAGCAACAATAAATTTCCCCAGGCGATCAGCTGTATAAAGAAAAAAAAAAAATCCACTGTTATGAATGCTTTTTCTTGAATAGTAACATCCTCAGAAGTTTTGTTGCATCAGCAACAGCTGATTCATGTTAGACTTCTTTCCTGAAGTTGCGGTTAATTTTAAGTTACCAGTTCTCAATGACCTATATGCGAAAAACTCCAGATTCACCCTACCAACACAATACAGCTTTGTAAAATTGTGTAAGAAATAAAGAGTCCAACTAGTAACATGCCAGGCTTACCGACCTTCACTAGTGACAGCAATTCCAACATAAAACCAGCTGACAGGTTCTCTCGTAGAAGAGTTCATCTATCAGCTGATTTAGTACACCATTTCACTGGCCAACTCACTATGAAACAGGAGAAAAACTACATGTTCTGTTCTTTCCTCTCATTTATCTGCCCTTAAATACTTGCTCCACTCAGGGCTCTTTTGCAGCAACTGAATCCAAGTAAGTTTCAAAAAGGATTTCCAAAGCTCATGAACAACACCACATGATTTACCACCAGTTTCTACTAATTTTTAGGCATACTGCCTGTGCACCAGGTATCAGATTACTGCTACTAACGGAAATATCAATAATAAAATATTGTTATAATAGAAGAGCTACTGAGAGCAAAAGCTTTTAGTTGTGTAACTACAAGTCTACACATTTTCCTAATGTATTATAATCAAGACATTAGCCAATCTGCATACATTTTGTCAACTCAGTGCTATTAAAGGATATCTACAAGTCTGGCCTGTCACATACTGCTACCTAAAAAAAAATCCCTTTGTAATCCACTGAATTTACAATCCACACTAGCTGTACTAACAAGCACTGTAAGACAATGCCCTACATAACACCAGAAACTTTTTTGCAAACTCTGCATATTGTACAAAAATACTTCCTTTAAGCACTATACAAAGTAGATGTAACAAAGCAAGCCTTCATACTTTTAAATATTTGCAACCAAGTCTCCATTAAGAGGCAACCATCTTGACTAAATAGTTTTCAACAGCAGCTTAAAGAAGGAACATGGAATTTCTGTATACTGTGCGACACTGCAGTTTTAAACTCTACAAATAAAGACAAGCAGTGAAACTGTCTCCAGTTGTTTGAGGGACATCCCTAAGCAAACTTACACATGGAACAATATTCTCAGCTGCTTTAATTGTTTGAAGAAAACTTGATGCCTTCAAGGGAATTTTAAATTAAGCTTCTAAGATTCTCAGTATTTAATGCAGAGCTGCCTTACCTTTAAGTGCAGTTTCTGCAGATGGCTCAAATGCTGCTTCTTTAATTTCCTGGCCAATTTTTCCACGCCTTACACCTGTTCTTACTCTGGTGGCATAACACTGTTGGATTCAGAAATAACATAAAAAAGACTTAAATACAACAAAATAGAAGACACTTCTTAACAATTTACTTGCTGCATTTAAAATAGTCTCTTAATTATTCCTGCCTTAATTACTACCTCCCAAAGACATGAAGCAATTGTGCTAAAGGAAAACAACTGAACATTAATGTTTAGGAAATGTTGTAACAGTCACACATTCTAGTAGTGTAGCACCAATGCAGAGAATTTCACAAGCTGGTTTTCAGTTTGCGTTTCTTTTACTTTAGACCAACAAGGTGGTTTTTTTTTTTTTTTAAATATAAAAACATACTCTTTGTTTTTTGTTTTGTAAAATAAAATCATGTTACCTTCTAAGCAAGAATGTTCTTTATGTAATCACTCTCCCTGAACAATAATTATACTTTACAGATACTAAATTTGGAAAGCCATGACAAATTCCTTGTTTCCAACTCTAGCATGAGGTTTAGAGAACAAACCCTGAATGAAGGTTTATAAACTTAAGGTTTTTAAGACTGACAAGCTTCAAGTAAACAAACCACACTGCTCAAAGCCTGAGTAATCAGCCAGAGCAGCAAAGAACAAACTTATAGTTCAGGAACAACATCTGAAGTTTCCTTACCATTGTCCCAGGAATTTCTAAATTACTATACATGCACCTGAGCTCACTCAAAGCTACGAGTTTGTTTTAACACTAAAACCTGAAATCTACAAGCCATTAGAGCAATAAAATTCAGGAAGTTTACCACAGCATTTCAGCTTTTTTTTCATTTTGCATCTAACATGTTAGCTGTCACCTGAGCAGAAAGCATGTCTGAAATACCTTCCCTAAATGAAGAATAAACACACAGTGTTTTAGAATGATGACAGTCCAGTTTCTAAAATTTTTTTTTTTTTTTTTTTTTTTTTAGGCCAGTGATAGTCCTGCCATAATTCAGAAGTTGCTCTAACCTGGACTACAGCTTTAAACACACTAAAATATTTGAAAAGTTTCTACTTTAACATTATATTCACGGTACTTATACCTAATATTATGTTTAAGGTTCTTACTTGGAGGCAGGGAGATAAGACAAGACATCAGACAAGACTATCTCTGCTTCTACCTTACACAGCAGGACTTATTCATTGCTAATTACCTCATTTAAGTTCTTCTTTTCCAATTTCAATGGGCAAATAATAATTAAAACAGAAGATACTAATTCAATTGTTCTTAAAACCTTGGTTTTTGACAGAGTAACGTTATTCCGTAAATCAGAACATGTACCTCAAAGAAGCAGGAGGCTCGTAATCCATACAGAGCAATTATTTTGGCAAAACATTCAACCTTTTAAAATTAAAACAGTCAGAATTATTAGAACGAGAACTGTCTTACCTGGTTAGGCTGCCACAGCCTGTATGCTTTTAAACTGGAGTTCCTCAAAGCTGAGGAAGTCTGAGTAATGGTGGGGTGGATAGTCTGGCATGGTAACACCCTCAAGCATACTAGCCTTGCAGCCAGCATGGTTGCTTAGGTAATTTAATACACTGTGCTCCTGCAAGGGCATGAGAAAAACATTTAGTTACATGGCTTTCAGAAAACAAGGCACACTTACTACTTACTCTCAACTACTCTACAGACTGTAATAGAAATGGTATTATAGCTAGAGTTCTTAATAAAAGCTAAAACCTTCTCAAATACGCAGTTCAATTTTGTCTCTATTTGTCTCCTATTTCCAGAGGCTTCTCCCACAACTTGCCTGAAAAAAGAAAAACATACCATTTTTCATACATATAAATTACATCAAAAGCCTTTATGTAATTATGTTTGTGTTACTTTGCCAAATAACCTTCATTTTAAGACAACTTTTCATGAATGCTCTGTCCTCCAAATTAATGTTAAAAAAGATGATCCAAATCTATTTGAGTTTCATCTAACTATAACCCCAGAAAAGAAAACAGTACAACACTCATAGCACAACAACTTTTAGACGCATATTAAGCAATCCTTTGAGGAACTAATTAGCTTTACAGAAACAACGCTGAGTCAAGGTCACAGCCCAAAACGCAAGTCCAGGCCAACCTGCACAGTTCTGACCACAGAACTGTGACATCACTCGTGAGCAAGTGGACACCAGACTGCAGAAGTATTAAAACTGCTGTTTCACTTCCACGTATAATGCATATCCTAAACAAAGTCCCCAAGCTGCTGCAGTTACAAATATTTTATGACTCTACACAGTCTCTGACATCACAAGATGCCCCAACAACTAAAATATTTACTTTTACACAACTATTTGTAGCTTGCATGTACAGTACTGAATATAAAGAGCATTATAAATAAAGGTAACTTTAAAGTTGCATGAGAAATGAGCACCCACAGCAATGGAGAGTTAGTATTAACCACAAACAAGGTAAAGGGGGGGAAAAAACCCTGCTACTAGAAAACGTTATTTCATTTTGAAGCTCAGTTGTTAAACCCTCCTTTTCTACATGAAATTATTTTCAGAGATACATCCTGTTTATGCCACTAAACCCACTCTTCCACTGGGATTATACCGTCTGCAGAAATTTACAGTGACAACTCTATGATTACGGTTATGATTTTGAAACTGGTAACTGGGGTAAAACAACTTCAAGCATTAAGAACAAGGACAAACGACACCAGAATTAAAAAGAGAAAAAAAAAAAAAAGATCACCATCCGCATTCCAAAGTATTAACTGGCAAATATAACAGTAAGGAAATGCCGCTAAACTACTGCTGCACCAACACATAAAAATTCCCATTCCCGCATAGGCAGAGCGGCGTGAGACACCACTAAAGGGGACAGGGCCGCGTCCAGCGCCCGACCCACGCCTAGGCCTAAGCCAGGGAGCGGGCCCTTAGTCACTCTCGGTGGGGCCTGCTCCAGGCAGGACCCTGTCCTTGCCGCTGCCAGCCCCACCGCTGCGCCCCAGTGAGCCCCGTCCCGCAGCATCCCCGCCTCCGCCCCTGTGTACCTAACGTGGCTGCTCCTCACCCTCTCAGCCCGACCGACACTTCCCCGATACGGAACACGCAACCCCAAAACAACGACTCAGGAAAGCGGAAATGGCGCCAGGCTGCTGCAAGCTCTCCCGGCGACTGGCTCACCCGCCACACGTGACCTCGGAACAGGCAAGCGCCATTGGCTTAGAGAAGCCGGAGGAAGTGACGCATTACGGTCGGTGGGCGGGTCGCGGAAGCCATCTTTGCAGAGGGCAGGGAAGCTTCTGGAAGCCGCGTAGGCGGGGGTCTGCCTGACGGAATCGTGGCTGCTGCAGGCCGTCAATCAAGCGCTCTCCGTGGTGCAGCGGCCGCGGCATCTCCCACCGGGAGGCGCAGGGCGAACATCGCTGACTGGCAGCCATTTCACCCTCTGCTGCTGAGCCCCCATTTTGAGCGGGGTTGCTCCAGCAGCGTAGGGAAGAGGAAGAGAAGGGAGGCGAGGCACGGTGCGGCGGCACCCCTCCCGCGGGGCGGGGTGCAGTAGGCTAGCCTCGCCTCTGCAGATGACGGGTGGTCTGGAGGCTCCAAATCCCCTAGACATTCTAACGCGTATAGAGGAGTGCCCTAGAGGTCCAGTGGAGTCGGGCCGAGCTGCCTGGCTGGCCAAGGCGGAGGGGCTCGGCAGGCCTGTGCCGTAAGGCCTGCGTGCCTCCGGGCTGCAGCTGCGAGGCAGCGCCTCCTGCTTGCCAGCAGGTGGCGTGAGCTGTGTGGAAATACCCGACCGAGGCCTCCTCCAAAGTTAACTTTACCTCCGAAGACACTAACAATCCGTCTTGTGCTATGCGCTTTCCCCCCTCCATTTTGTCGGCTGCTCGGTGTGCTGACGCAGGCTGTAAAATGGCAGGGAGGAGAGGTTTGGCAGCAAATGCACGTAGGTGTGCTGCAGGGACAGTGGCTCCTCTGCAGTGGCACACTAGCAGGGCCAAGGCGAGAAAACACAGGCTGCAGAGCCTCAGCATTCTGCCCCACCTTGAGCGGCTGCCAAAATTTTCGGATAAATTTACACTGGTTTATCTTGGAGTTGTATCTTTCTTTGATGTGGGTATATTATGTAAGATAGGTGCCCACATGCCAGATAAGCATACAATACAGCATTGTTTATATCCCTTACAGAAATGGATGTTTCCAACCCTTATCTTACAGTCTTGCGTTTGGCAGAACCTTGAAGGGTACTTCAGCCCTTAGAGGGGCTAAGCTTCCCCCCTTGGCTGAACTTAACAGTTCACTGGCAGATTCTTTCCAGCTTCACTCCAAATAGTGTTCTTTTCCAGGCTTAACCCTAAACACTAGGAAAGACACAGCAGCAGCTCCCTGGACTACCTGTTCTTTGGAGGAATAT
Source organism: Forpus xanthops (assembly GCA_032466535.1). NCBI lineage: Eukaryota > Metazoa > Chordata > Aves > Psittaciformes > Psittacidae > Forpus > Forpus xanthops. The sequence goes on from JASSUY010048888.1 coordinate 37,591, forward strand.
TCTTTTATAGCCCTTTGTATCCTTTGGCAGGTCAACTCTTCCCTTTCCACCAGCTCTAAGCCTAGGCTCAGCTGAAAGGCTCATGACGTGATGCCATATCCTCAACATTACTGGGAGAAGAACTCTTGGCAACCCTTTTTCTCCTTCGGCAGCCCTTTTCTAGCCCCATCCCAGCTGTGTATTAGTATTACTTGTTCTCTCAATGCTAGTGCTGATAATCCTAACCCTAGTTTGAGCTAGGAGCCAAGCACAATTGAGAAACACAGCATTCTTCAGAAAGATACTTGTTTGGCAGCATTATGTTTGCTTTGGGAGCCACTTTCCAGCCCCACTTCAGCTGCAGCTCTGTAGTTTCTTTCACACTTAATGCTGCATATGAACATAGTTCCTCACAGCCAAATAAGACAGACTGTGAGAACTCTGAGCAGAATCAAAGACAAATGCAACAAAAAGGTGTTGAATATAGAATTTGGTGCAGAAATAGAATGAGAGCTATGGATACAATTTTGACGTGAGATTAGTCTTTGTGTATCTTGGAGCTTGCTTGTTTAATTTATAAGAAAAGAAATACAGTGAACTGCTAGTTTGCAAAATGAAGAGAGATTACATGTGGAAGAGGTCTGAAAGTTTACTAGCACATAGGATCTTGAAGAAGAATTTGAGAAAAATAAAGCAGAAGAATGGATGAAAGGTGGAAATTCCATCAAAGGAGGCCCAATCCAGTGGGATTCAGGGTCTTATTACTCACTTTAACGTTTGCTTTTCTGTGGAGTGAATGAAAAACCCAAAGCTTTGATGTCTATTTCCCTGCGGTCTCCTACATGGAAGAAAAAATGCCAATTTTAGGCCACAAATATGTTGTTTATTTAGAGACTTGTTTATTTCAGAGTTTGTAACACTCTATAATTGTTAGGTACTAAAGGGTTCATTATAATAATTAATATTTAAATTTATAGTTCAGTTATTAATAGCCATAATTTATGCAAGAAATCAAACTTAATCTCTTTTACTACAGCATGTAATCATGTAAAAAAGAATCTCTTGGAACTTTCAAATAAGATCCTCAATCCATCTCTGTCCCAAATTGTTTCTTAAATAGATAGTTCTGCCAGAAGCAACCCAAATCCACACAGGGCCTACACTGCAGCAAATTCAGTTGTTGAAGCTTTTTCACAGAAACTTGCCTGCAAGCAGATACTCCTTTTCTGCTGGATGGTCAACATGTGTAACTGCTGTAGGTAGCGATTCCGTGAATGAGCAGGAAAGCAGTGGCCTCTTACGTAAACAAGTCCCAAACCATCCAAGAGTTTTTCAGTTAAAGGTTGGATCCTATCTGCAGGCGCTACTGTAACATGATTGTTTCTCTCAGATCAGAAGGCAGTATCTTCAGTCATTGTGCCACCTGATGCTGCTGCAGAGCTTCAAAGCAGCTGGCTATGCTTTTACAGTAGTTCAAGCTCATGGTGACAGAAACATGGATAACAGCATGACAGGCTCATTGGTGAGGTGTGTGCCAAATACACGCATAAAAAAATTGCTTCTTAACTCCAGTGCACTATTCCTACATGGAATTGCGTTCAAACGCACTGGATCTGAGTCCAGTGCTGTTCAGCGTATTTGTTAATGACCTGGATGACAGGAGAGTGCATGCCCTTAGTTCTGCAGCAGACTGTACAAAACCGAGAGAGGGGTAGGGTGATAGATGTGCTGCCACCCAGAGGGACATCAGTTGGCGTGTGAATTGAGCAAAGAGGAAGCTTATGCGCAGTTCAACAACAGGGAGTTCAAATCCTTGCACCTGAGGAGGAGCAGCCCACCCATCAGCACAGGCTGGGGCCCCCCAGTGAGAAAGCAGAGTGGCAGAAAAGGCAGACTTAGTGTGCTGTTGTGACAGAGGCAGCCAGCAGTATCATAACGGGCTGTGTTAGAACATCGCTAGCAAGTCAGAGGAGACAGACTATCCTTTCACCCTGCTTGGTGCTGGTGAGGCCACACCTGGCATACTGTGTCCGATGTTGGGCTCCTCAGTACAAGAAAGATACGTGCATACTGGAGAGAGTCCGGCAAAGGGCCACAGAGATGTCAAAGTGACTGGTAACATTTTTCACCTGAGGACAGGCTGAGAGAAGTGGAGGTTGTTCAGAGAAGAGGTTTTGGGGGATTTACAAATGTGTGTAAATAGCTGATGGCATGGAGTAAAGGAGTAGGAGCCAGACTCCCCTCAATGATTTCCAGTGACAGGACAGGAGGTAATGGACACAAACTGAAATAGAAGACATTTTTGTTTAAACATAAGTATTTTTTTTGAAAGCTGTACACAGTCCTGAGCAACCCTCTTGTGCAGGGGGGTTGTCCTAGGTAGTCTGCAGAGATCCCAGCCAACCTCAGCTGTTCTGTAGGTCTATGGAGGATTAACATAGTGATGATAACTGAAGGATCTGAAGCACTTTGATTTTTCAGGACTGATTTGCATCAATAAGAACTCTTTGGAAAACAGTAAACATTTCCTGCAAGTGGTATGTAAAAAAACCAACTATGTTTCCAAAGAAAGAAAAATAGCAAAAAAAAATTAAAAAATACAGAGATACTGTTTTGTGAAAATAGGTGAAATAATTCCTCAGAAATAAAAAAAAAATATGAACAGGGAAACTTCTACTGATATAAAAATTTCCCACAATTTGAATGGCCTGTATTTTTACCTACAGTGTGTTTTGCACTTGCAGGACATCTTACCATTTTCTAGGCAGGATCAAGTACAGTTTGATATTAAAGGGTTAATATATAATTAGAAATTTTGCATTATCAGAAAATATCATTGTGAAGTGACATAAGTATCCCAGAGGGATGTGTGAGGTTGGCATGGCAGGCTTCTGAGCAGAAGCCAGGCTAGCTTGTTCCTAGGTGTGAAATTTCCCATAAGCAACTGCTGCCAGTGCATAAAGGATGGTGGTCTCTTGCAGCTACGCTCAAGGGGAAAGCTGATCTGACTGCTTGACTCCCGAAGAGGCTAGTCCAAGCTCCCTCAAGTCTTGCATGAGAAACAACATACATTTTCAAACAATAGTCAGTCTGTTCTGAGAGATAAATGGTTTCTTGTGGGATTTTGTCTTGCCATGAAAGTGAGGATTACAAGCAATGCAGTCATCTTCCAGGAGATACCATGTGATGTGTTTTCAGCCATGTGCTATGCCTTGGCAGCCACCTGAAAGGGGACAGTAAAAACTCATGTTTAGGCCAGTGCAATCCTGGGAAGCTGCATGAGCTGCAAGAAGCTCATTATTGTGTTAACAAATACGGTCAGTGTCACTGAAGTTTTTGCTTTTAACTCTGCAGCTCTGGCATCTTCCTGCAGAAAAAGACATCTCTGTCAGTTGTTCACGTCTGTGTTGATCAGCAGAAAATAAATAAATCTGTGGTTAGCACAATTTCTCCTTAGAGTAAACTTTGCCATTGCAGTTTTGCAAATTAGAGTTGGAAGAAAAATGTTTTGAAAGATTTCTGGCTGTGCTGACTCTAGCACTTGAGATATCTCTCTCAGCAGATTACAGGGAACTTTTGGACTTCATCTGTTCCTGCTACTCATGTGACAAACATACTCATTAAGTATCACGTTTGTATTTCAGATTAGGTATTATAAAACAGTGCAGCGCGGAGGGAAATTTGGGGAGACAGTACTTTTTTGCAAAGCCCGGCAAGAAAAAAATTGCTGTTAAACAGAGTATTACTTTGCCATGGAAGAATATAGCTCCTTCTATGCAGAAATTTGACCAGTGATAGGCTGGGATAAGCCAAAAGTGAAGCAATGTCAATGTTTTCTACAGGTGTGAGAATTTTGGGGGTCTCGGTTTATTCAACCACTTCTCAACGTTTCAGGCAGTTGCTTCATTACTGTTACATTGAACTGTGCTGACAGTGAGGTTGGTGTCTTCACGCATTTCTGTTACAAAGTTCGCACCTCACTAGTTTTAAAAAGCATTGTAATTAAATTTGAACTGCAGCTTCCTGAATGTGTGTTTACATTATGCAGAAGTAATTTCCATGTAGTAATATTTCATCTAGAATTGGAGAAAAAGTCTGTGTGTTTATAAGGAAATTCCCAATGCACTGTCATAACATGCATCAGCTATAAGGAATTTTGTGGGTTTAGTAATGTCTTCTGGGTTGTTCAAGAGATGGCTTTATTTTTGTGTGTTTAAAAAATGGTGTTTTGAGCACAGCAAAACCAGCCTTATATAGTTACTGTAGACATTTTTAAAAACGGTATATACATTTCTGTAAAAAAGCAATTTCAGAACAGAAAACAATATATATGTTTGCAACTTCTAAAACAGCCTGGAAAACGCTTTTGTTTTAAATACATATTTTCATCTTGCTAGGGGTGTTCTGCCTTGTCATCAGTTCTTTTCATGAAAAATAGTGCAATGAGTACACATAAAAGTTGCTGTGTGTGTACTCTGCAAACTTCAAACTGACTAAGGTAATGGTCTTTCAGTGGAATTTATGGAGAAATGCACATCTTAGAGTGGCTTTATGGGAGGAACTGGTTCTGCTGTGGTGTTTTGTTTTGTTTTCCCAGTCAAAAAAAGGTTTTCCTTCCTGCCGTACTAAGGAAAGTAGCATCATATCAAGCTGTGGTGATAAGTTTAATTCTTCAAAGGCCTAAGGGTGGGGAGCTGGGGATCTAAATGGACAGATCTGCGAGAAGCTCCTGCATCCATTTTCTGATTGCTCATCGTTAGGCCCCATTTTGTAGAAATTACTTTGTTTTTATATTACCTGAGAGGGAATGCCCCCAGGTTGTATTTAGCATTTTTTTGCAGGTTGGATTCCTAATGGTCATACCAGTAATCCTGATGAATTCTTGTGTAGTCTGCATTTGCTTCCTTAGGGAAGAGGCAGAGCTACCTTTTCTGCAGCCATATTAGCCTTGCTCGACCTAGTACAGCCATTTCCTTCCTTATTCTTGGTCTTTCCCTGGTCCCTGCAAGTGTCCAGGCCTTTTCTTGCTACTTCTGATATTGCCCCAGGCTTCCCCTTGGTCACAGTTCTGACACTTCTTGGTCTGCTTCCAAGCCTGCTGTCTTTTATTCTTGCTTTCTCCCTGACCTTCATCAGTCCCTCATCCCTTCTATTCCCTCTTCCATACCAGGTGCAAAATGTGGTCAACTCCTGTTTGTAGGCAGTTGCAATACCTCCCTTTATTTTCTTAACAAGAAGGCCACTTATATTTTTCCATATATTTAACAAGTATTTTGATACTAAAGAGCATTTTCTTTCAAAACATACTGTGAGATTCATTGTTGCTTAGAAAGTCTGTAGCCATTTAAACAAATCTTTTTGTCCTTCCAAATGTTAATGCTAAACTCTATCAACTACTAAAATAAACTTCAAAACCTGAAAGTTGGATATCAAGTCTTATATTTTCCATTAATTATGTATTTTACATCTCATTTGAAAAATGAGGGTTAGAGTATTCATTTATATTCCTGAATTTAATCAAGGTTAAAATACATGAAGGTATATAAACTTGGATGTCAAATGCCCAGTTCAGTAAATCGGTTAAGCTTGTCAGTAACTATGATACTACTTGGTACAGCACTTTAATGTATTTAACTCAAAGTACATGGTCAGAACTGTTGCTTTAGTTACTTGGCAGTGGTGCTTTGGTTACTCAAGTGCTCAGAGATAAATGAGGATGAGTACTTTGGTGAACAAGGACCTGACATTGTATGGTTATAAATGTATACATAAGGAAGAACACATTTTGTTTGCTGATGGTTCCATTTGAATAAACTGTACATAAAAGGACGGTTATTTTTCTTGATCCACATTTTAGCTATAGCATGAGTTATTTATCTACATCAGACAAAGCTAAAAGAGTTTACAAATTTTTTTCAAGGAAAGGGTGAGATCTATATTTACACCTCTCAACCTCCAAGAAATTGCTATTCATTTTGTTTAAATACAATAAATACTAATTTTGCTAAATGCCTAGGAACTCTATACTGCAGCAAAAAAATGACCCAGGGGCTTTTCTGAAGTCACCGCTTGTGCTTTCTGATAACTTTTAACATGCAGGGCACTGCTCTTCTGAAACTTCTAGAAAAAGAACAAACCTAAAATCCAACAACCAACCCTCTGATATTCAGTGAGCTTTGATTTAAAGTGATTGGTTTCTGCCTGGATGAAGTGAAATTTTCATCTTGGGAAGTTTATTAGTACACTAAAAGATGCAAATTAATTCATAATTCTTTCAGCTCGTTCTCTTGGGAATAATTACACAAGGAAATTATTAATTGTGAATGTACAAGAAAACAACAGTTAAAAATTGCAAAGAGCAACAGAGGTGTGAAATATATGAAAACATTTAGACCTGGCTAATAGCAGAACTCAGTTCTAATAATAACAGTTCATAAACCAATTTTAAGTTTTCTTTATTTGTAAACTGATAGCAGCCACATGGTGCAGATGAGAAATCAAAGACACTGTCAAAATGAGTTTACCGTCAAAGGCCCTGTTCTCAGTGAAGTGCTGTGGAAACAACGTGAAGGGTTGAATGCATGCTACCAGGGCCTTTGGAGATCACAGCCAAACGTAAGAGTTCAGTCAGTTCACTAGTTTCAGTGGCTCTGATGTATACCATTCCATGAGAACTGCATACAAGACTATCAATGTAAGGCTCTGCACTCTGATAAATAAGCCAAATATTTTCATCTGGATAATGAAAACCCCTCAGGATCCAGTTAATACTTGATGAAAAAACAGCAAACAGATTTGCTGTTTAGGCTTCTTTGAGGCACTTACTTTATTCCTTTTAATTCAGATGTTAAAGAACCACTTTCCATTTTTCTTTCTGTAATTTACCCAGCATGCTTCTAATGTTACATATCTATGAAAATTTCAAATATTTTTACAATCATAACACAGGCTGTCACCAGGATGCCTGTAATTGCTCTTGGTTATCTGCTTCCAGCACTCCTTGACAATTAATGGCTATCAGTAAAAAGACTGAGGGGAAACGTTGTCAAAATATTGTAGATCAAGCGTTACTACTGAGGGAAGTTCACCATTAACACAGGCATCATCCTGTCTTAAAGAACTTGCCCTTTTTAAACTTTAAGCACAGCCACTTAAATGTAATACAAATAGATTAAGCCTCTGTCAACCAATACCTGTTCCCTTGAGGTCTCCATACTGAAGAGCTGATAGTAGCTTAGTAAGCTTGGTCAAGACAATAAAAAGGGATGCCACCTGAACTGATACCAAGATAAGATTAAGGATATTCAGGAGTAAGGTAACTCACATTAGACTTACATTAGTCTTACGCTTTCTCTACAGACTCTAAGGAGAACTGTTTACAAATGAACAATGTTTAAATTTGAAAAAATAAGATGCACTACAAATACTTCGCTCGGTTTTCAAAATAATGTAAGAATGGAAATAATAAAAAAAAACCTTAATAACATGAATTGACAAAATGTTTAAAAACCAGTACTGTTAACAATATTGGTCAAATTCATGTTCCTTCCTGCTCTTGCAGTTGCCTGACTGGATGAATGTATTTCTTTTTTCCATGCTAAAACAGGCAGTTTGCTTCCAGTGGAGCAATTTTATCTCACAGTTCAGTTAAGGCTGCTGAGAGGAATTAAAGATTATTACTTATCTAATGCCATCATTCTGTATATTTAAAAGAACGTATGGACTAACTGGAAAAATGGAGTAGACACTTTATACATAATTACAATTTCTATGCAACTCAAATTTCACTAGACTCATAGCTAGTTCGTTCTCTACTGGTTTCTGTTAGAGACCAAACCCTCACGATTTGGTGAGAGAGAAAGATGCCAAGGAATCAGATGAACGTTTCCGACTAAGAATACTGACAAAGGGCCATTATGGTTAAACAATGCAAATTTAACTATGTGAAAATGCAAGCAGAAGTTCTTTTTGCTGAGGGCAGGAGAATAACAGTTATTTTTCATGTCAAGTTTATTTTTGCCTTTAATCTGCCCACCCAAACCAACAAAAGAAAACTTCAGAGGAAGGATAGGCTATATTAAAAGGTCTGTGATATTCTGTGGGCACTAAGATGGTGAGGCCAGAACAGGCTTTTTATAACCAAAATTTTAATTCTATAAGAGTTTTTTTCAGGCTTTTAAACATGAAACTGATGGCATCAAGTTGATTCCAAGGGGTCGTCTGACTATATGAGAAAGCTCTGATTTAACTTAATTTGGGATGGCATTTCTGTAACTTCAAGAACAAAGTGGACAGAGAGATTCTGTCACCATTGAAGTGATTTCTTATAAGGCTAGTACCAAGGTTCAATGGCTGAGATCCCTCAGCTGTTGCTGCTGTTATATGTGTCTTTGGTGGTAAACCAACAATGTCAGCTTATCATAAATGAGTGCCAGATCTTTTTTTTTTTCTTATTTTTTTAACTTTGTGAAGTGCACAGTCTTAAAGGATCAGGGTAAAGCCCTGGAGAAAGCAATAGTCAAGTTGAATATCATCCTTGTTCTCGAGAAATTACTTTAGTCGCTGTTCTGTAATTAATCAGGGTCATTCCATATCTATATAGAAAACAGACAGAAGTGTCAACTCCTTTCAGAAGGAATTTCTCTCTTTTAGACACATGCATAGAGGCCTGAGTTAACAGAATGACTCATCAAGCTACAGCTAAAACCAGTGAGAGCTCCTCTAAATATGAGGCTCTGGGTTTGGTTACTCTATTTCTAAGATTTGGCCCCAAGTGTTATAGTCATTCAGAAACCAGCTGCTGATTGCTAGTAAACCAAAATCTGTGACAGAAATGCATGAAACTGTGAGACACTGAAGGAAATCACTTTGAAAATGCAGCAATGCCTCATTGATCCAGCAAATTCACTTAGGCAACTGAAGTGTTCCCATTATCAAAGCATTGCACATCTACCAGAGGTGGCTGGGCGAGACATTGCTCAGGTGGTGCAGTTTCCTTCTCAGTAACCAGAAAGCAAATGAACTGGAATTTTGAAGCTCAGCACGAAAAGTAATTTTGTTGTTTTTGAAATGGGTGTTGTTCCACTTGTGCTCATAAATGAGAACGAGTGGTAAGCGACCACCTTGGTTTAGTTTTAAAGTTATTCATGGGAAGTCTCACTTACTGCTAAATGATGGAGAACAGTAATAATCTGTTATAGTTCATTCACTACTACATAAGTAAAAATGTGCTAAGAGCAGCACACTTGTTAAATTAAAGCTCACAATGATTATACAGCACTTGGGAATAACATCCAGTTAAAGAGTAAGCAGTAAATTGATGTTGTCTTTAGAATAATTCATTTTGGGAAAATAAGATGACCAAAGTTCTTTACGTTTTTGCTGATTATGAAAAGAAACAAAATGTCAGAAACTAGAGTAGGGGGGATTTCTTCTTGGGGTGAATATTGCAGTACTTACTATAGTTAATACAACCTCCATGAGAAGGCTACTTGGGTCCAGTTCTCCAGACCATTACAGCAGGTTGAGCTGAAGTCAGCACTGTTATCTTGCTATATCTCTCTTACAAGAAACTGAAAAAAAATATCAGATGAAATACTGTTCTGAATACTACATAGAATTTGGACTTTTTGCTACTTTTTTCTCATCACAGTGTCTGAAAATGTGATTTATCAAACAACAGTAATAGCAAAATCTGAAGCCTCAGATAAAAGCTAGTGTTTGCCTTTATGGGATGAGGATTTCAGCCGAATCAGAGTTAATTTTTGGTTAGGGAGTAACCTTGTTAATCCTGGAGTGGTGATGAGAATGGTAAGTAAATAGTAAAGAGGTGGTACTGTAATCCCCTTTCTGATGGAAGGGTGTTGTCCAAGCGTTAGCCTTTGACATGTTTCATCAAGAAGCTGAGAGATGATCTGATCTCAAAGATCATCAGTATAAAACACTTCTTGCCTTCATTCTCATCCTTCAGCCTGTGTTTTTGCTTTTGTTCGAAGCTATTTCAGACCCAAACATACTAAGAAAAAAGGGCATTGAGGCTAGATGATCTCTAATTTAGAAATTACAAATTCTAAAATATTTCTTTTGCATAGTTTGATACATAGGAAAACATATTTTGAGATGAAGCACAGAATTAACTGCTAAAGTTACATTAAAAAACAGCCCAATCAGTCATAAGTATGAAAATGTCTGAACCATCATTTCTTTTCTTTTCCATAATGTACCTGTTCAATAAAATGTCACATATTTGTATTGAGCATTTTTGTGAAAGAAGTTGCTGTAGAACAATCAAAAATAAAAATCCAAATGTGAAAAATCTACATACCAATTTTAGATCAGGTTTAGATCACCAGCTTTTCATATTGGAGCTTTATAAAAGTATCGCTTCAGTAGTTCAGGGGCCATCACACATACTAGCATGAGTGGATGACTATGGTTCAAAGCTGGATTGATCACTTCTGGATAACTTTGACAGAACCTGCTGTGCAACAGCTTTGTGCTAAAACAAGGACGGAAGTTACCAAAGGAATTCAAAGAAACTGGAAGCTGCTAAAAATCAAGGACAAGTAGTTATATGTACTTCCTTTGGCTGCCTCTGTCTCACTGCGACAGGAAAATTGTGGATTTGGTAATTCTTCATGAGCTGAAATAGCTGATTATAAAAACAAACCCAATGAAATATTCAGTAATAAAATGATCAAGTCACTAAATAATGCATTCAGCTGGCTCTAGTGGTTGACCTTTGCAAAATTTCTTGGAGGTGAAGTACAAACTATTACTTTTTTTTTTGATGATGTATTCATGGGGAAACACTGCCATGAGAACTCCACATTTCACAATGAAAGCACCTCATTTTTTAGCTTTAATTATGCATACTTTTTAGGTGGCCTCCTTCCTTCTTAGTAGGTACTGAATCAATACCCTGGCATAGTGCTAATGGACACTGTGCTCCCTGAGGTGTCGTCTTTCAAAAGAGAAGCTGAGAGCAAGGTCTCCTGTCTCTGTGATTGTGAAGGCTTTTCTGGCATTTCTCCCCCTCTGTGTTTTTTAATAATGAAGGTGTTAGCAGCAGTGCCTTGGCCACAGTCCAGGCTGGGTAATTACATGCTGTCCCCCTAAATTTTGCTTTGTGCGGTTTTAATTTAATATGGCACTCTTCTTCTCTTCCAGCCCTAAGTTGTTTTGTGTCATTTCTGGGCACTATTAAATAACCTCCATATTTCCCCTGGGACAGCTGCAGTTAAGCTGTGGGTAAGGCAAAGCCTTCACATGAAATCTGTGAACTATTCTCAGAGGAGGAAACACAGGCTCACTTGCAATTACTACATGCCAAAATTTACCTGGGCAAACTCCAGCTTTTCTGCTCCCCTCCAGTAGCTCACTTTCATTCGGAATTTAACTTCCCAAATGAAAACAGCAGCTGTAGGGAACACCGTCTCTTCTCAGGAGGTCACAAGGCTCATACCTGGGAGGACATTTTTGGCAAGCAAAGTAGTTTTATCCTCTGTTCAAGAACATAAGCTGCTACAAGCAGCCTTCCTCTACAAGAACATGTGCTATTTAGCCATGGACTGCAGAGGAATGTTGGAGCAGAGTTACCCTGGCCCAGTTGGGTGTCTCATCCCTCTTGGAGGGTCAGTTTCTCCTCCCAGGGTCAGTTGAATGGGGTCACGAGCTCACTCCTGCTCAGCCCTCAGTGGTCATCTAATACACACAGCGCTACCCCTCCAACGGACAAATTCAAATAGGCTGTACACGAGGCTAGAAATGAAGCTAATGCCAGTGCATTTCTGCATTTAACTTTAAAAAGTGACCTTCCCAATGGTCTTAATTGTACCTAAATTCAACATGTTGCAGTTTAGTATTATGATTCTTAGAAGATGCAGGAACAGCACTGAGAGGAGTAACTGCTATTAGGATATAACAGATAGGTTGGGCTGAGTTTTTGGGAATCCTGAAAGAGGAGGGAGCTGAAAGAGCTCCTCATAACAAGCAGCATAATGCAACCTCTGCTGTGAATACAGAGAATTGGACCTGCAGCTCCTGTTAACACTGTTAAGAGCCTATAGCTCAGGAGCTACAGATCTTTGCCTGAGTGACGACATAGCAGCAGGGACCAGACAGTACTATGCACTGCTTTGGGCAGCTCCTGACAAGACCATTTATATACTAAAGTTTTGTTGGCTAAAGAGCCTGTAAAAAGCCTTACAGATGCCCAGGAAGCCTTCTGGAACCAGGAGAATCAGTCTGTTTCTGGCGTCACATGGAGAGGGGAAAGTCCAAGTCCTTCTTTTGAGGTGGGTAATGGCAGTGGTCATGGCAGAGCTGTTTGGTTTACACTTGTGGCAAGGAGTCTAGCTAGAGCTCCAGAGCAGATGCTTCATGTGCTATTGCTCATGCTTCTCTCAATGCATACTGAATACTTCTAAAAAATGCTGTATCTGGAAGTAAATGCATTTAGGAGACATCTACACTAGGCACTGTTAATCCAGAGAAGCAAAAGGCTGTAATCCAACATAATTTTTCATTGGCATGAAGCTTTTCTTATGTAGACACTGCTGCTCAGGACTGAAGACAATTAGTTGAGCATCACTGTCATGAGTTTTTCCAATTTTTTGTGCTTTTAGATGGCGGACGAGGATTGTGTTACAACACAAAGCATTAGTTGGCACAAATCCTTCTGAGAGTGTGTAAATCAAGGTGTAAATCATTCTTCTGAGGCTCTTCATCAGCTTGATTTAAAAGCAGGCTAGGTCTTAATGTCTTTTATAAAAAAAATCATGTATTTGAAGTCTTAACTTGAAAATAAAATCAGGATCAAAATTCTAGTGTTACAATTCAGCAAGACTCCACCAATTTTTCAATTTACTGTGTTCGAGTAATCTTAACTACATATTATAGCACTTGGCTTTAAAATGTTTCCAGAACTTCAGGCTTGGAGGCTTTTCATACTGATAGGACTGTTGCTCTTGCTTCCATTTTTTCTTTTTTTTAAATTGTCATGGTTTGAGGCCCCTCAAACAGTTCTGCGCCCTCCCCCCTCTTTCTTCCCCAGTCGCGGGGAAATGGGAAGGAGAATCAAAAGAATGCAACTCCCACAGGTTGAGATA
>JASSUY010048889.1:0-13158 GCA_032466535.1 Forpus xanthops
AACAGGAAGGGATTCTATAGGTACATTGCAAATAAAAGACAGGCTAGGGACAACGTGGGCCCTCTTCAGAAACCATCAGGAGAACTGGATACCATGGATATGGAGAAGGCTGATGTTCTTAATGATTTTTTTGCCTCAGTCTTCACTAGAAAATATTCTGATCATACCACACAAGTCTTGGAAGCCAGATGTAGGGACAGTGAGAATGAAGACCCAGTGTAGGAGAGTATCTGGTTCGAGACCATCTTAGGAACCTAAATGTATACAAGTCCATGGGACCTGATGAAATCTATCCGGGGGTTCTGAAGGAACCAGAAAATGAAATTGCTAAGCCACTGTCCATCATATTTGAAAAATCTTGGCTGTTAGGAAAAGTTCCAGGTGACTGGAAAAAGGGAAATATAGCCCCCATTTTCAAGAAGGGGAAAATGTATGAGGCAGGGAACTACAGAGCAGTCAGCCTCACATCTGTGCCTGGCAAAATCTTGGAGCAGATTTTCCTGGAAGGCATGCTGAGGCACATGAAAAACAACAAGGTGCTTGGGGACAGCCAGCATGGCTTCACTACGGGGAAATCCTGCCTGACCAAACTGGTGACCTTCTATGATTGGGCTACGGAACTGATGGACAGGGGTAGAGCAGTTGGCGTTATCTACCTGGACTTGTGCAAAGCGTTTGACACTGTCTCACATGACATCCTTGTCTCAAAGTTGGAGAGACATGAATTTGATAGGTGGACCACTCCGTGGATAAAGAACTGGCTGGATGGATGCACGCAAAGAGTTGTGCTCAATGGCTCAATGTCCACCTGAAGACCGGTAACGAGTGGTGTCCCTCAGGGATTGGTGTTGGGACCGGTTTTGTTCAACATCTTTGTCAGTGACATGGAGAGTGGGACTTAGTGTGCCCTCAGCAAATTTGCTGATGACACCAAGCTTTGTGGTCTGGTTGATACATTGGAGGGAAAGAATGCTATCCAGAGGGACCTTGACACGCTTGTGAGGTGGGCTGATGTCAACATCATGAAGTTTAACCATGCCAAGTGCAAGGTCCTGCACCTGGGTAGGAACAGTCCCAGGCATGGCTACAGCTTGGGCAGAGAAGAGATTCAGAGCAGCCCTGAGGAGAAGGACTTGGGGGTGCTGGTTGATGAGAGAATGAATATGAGCTGGCAGTGTGTGCTTGCAGTCCAGAAAGCCAAGCGTATCCTGGGCTGCATCAAAAAGAGTGTGACCAGCAGGTTGAGGGAGGCAATCCTGCCCCTCTACTCTGCTCTTGTGAGACCTCACTTGGAATATTGTGTGCAGTTCTGGTGTCCTCAACATCAAAAGGAGATGGAACTGTTGGAACAAGTGCAGAGGAAGGACACGAGGATGATCAGGGGACTGGAGCACCTCCCCTATGAGGATAGGATGAGAAAGTTGTGGCTGTTCAGCCTGGAGAAGAGAAGGCTTCGTTGAGATCTCATAGCATTGAATTAAGGCAATAGTAAGTGCTGCCTTAAACAGTTCAGATGTCAAAGTTTATACTGTAGATACCTAATTATAGACAAAATAAATTCCACCTAAAAACTTCTTGGTAAAGAAAGAAATGAAAGGAAATATAAATACACAGTCACTTCATTACTTATTCGCAGTATCAATGTATTTTAGAAAAGGAAATCAGAACAATTTTTCATATTCAGGAAGAAAATTCCAATTTATGATTGATTAGTGTCATGGGAAAATGAAAAAAATAAGTTATATTAATTGGAGACAAGAACACATTTGTATTTCCAATATCAAATTTAGGATATGATTATGTAAACTGGTTTCATTGTTCTAATGCTGACCTTCTCTAGGTTGCACTAGACTTAAGTAATGACCTCCTCTGATGCCTTATAAACCAGTTACCTCAGTTTCCCAACATAGAGGATGAAATATTTTCCCATGTTTTCTTGAGTGAACTGTTTGAATTGTGAGACGTAGTGGCTATGGTTGTTTTTAAAAAATACTTGGAAAAAAATCACAAGTGTTAAGGCAACCAATTTTCTTCTGGTTTTCCTTTGTCCCAGGTTTTTAATAACAGTAGAAATAATTTAAGTTAATAATGAATAGAGCCATTTTATCTCTTGGGATTTTTGAGAATTCTTTGATATATTGTTAAGGTCTGAATTGTGTGACAGCTAAAAAAAATTATCAAAATATGAAATATTAAATTTATTGAGTTCCTAGTGCATCTCACAATGAAAGAAAGCATTTGAATTCTGAATATGTTCTAGGTTGAAGGCGAATTCCTTTAATCATTTAATACAGGATTAAAATATAATAAAAATGATCTTGCACACCAAAATGTTTTTGCCAATTAGCTTAGAAATCCAATTGTACCAATAAAGAGGTACAACACTGATGATTTCAGAGGTACAACACTTTTGATGATTTCCAAAGTTGCTTTGAAACCTGAGTTTTGTCGGCTGAAAGAATCCTCTATATTGCTTGCTATTTTTAGACACAGATGAGGGGGATTTCACAAAAAGCCTTCAAGTTGTTGAAAATTATTGACTGTCGAAAATGGTTTCAAAAAATCTGTTCCATCAATTCTGTTAAAAGAATGATTGTTACTATATGTATTTTGCAGAATGAATGAAACATTTCATGGATTTTTTTTTTTTCTAAAAATATATTATTTAAAATGAAGCCACATATTTTGCTCGAATATTTTAATGTACTAAATTCAATGGATCAAGAGAAAAAACAGTCTTTTTTTTTCATTTTCCAATTTTTCTTATTATTTCTTTTCTTTTTTATATCTTTGTATATATCTATCCCTTTCTTCTCATAGAATAGCAACATTTCCCTTCTCTGGATTCCAGTACTCAATTTGATTTATTTGTCCACAACAAATTCAAACACAATCATATACTGGGGAGAAAGGAAGCAAAACGCTAAAGAAAGAACATACCTTTTAATTTAATCTGGATCGTACATTCTGAAGTATATCATATTTCCTTGCCTAATTTAGTTCTCTAGTCATGACTCACTAGTTAATTTGCATACTGACTGCTTGTTGTTAGAGCTTTCTCAATACAAAACAAGTTATAAAACAGTTAAAAGGGAGAGCATCTTCTTTTCAGAATGGAGGTACCTTTAACTTCAACCAAAATTACTGCCAGCAAGTATTGGGAGAATACCCTCAGTGACTGAATGAAATAGTTATTTTAAAAAATTTAAAACATAGTTCATAGATATTGTCTCTTTATCTCTTTACCTTAGATCATTTCAGAGAACATTAAAAGTAACTATGGATTTTCTAGTTTATTCCATGCAATATTTATCTGTCATTGAAACTGTTAATATGAGTAAGCAACATCCAGGAACTGGTTTTTGCTTTGATGAGCAATCCATTGAGTCAAATGAGTAGCTGTCTTACATCTTGAAAGATACTCACACAGGAACATTAAATCTAGCGCAATAAGTTGCCTAAATATAGTTAAATGCATAGAACATCACTCTGAGCTAAATAATGTATGTTACTCCAAAGATCATAAGTAGCTTCTAAATTTTTATTCAGCCTGTTTCATTCATTTTTTTATTAAACTTGAGAGCTGTGACCTATCTAGAGATTTCTGGTTAAATTAAGCTAATTGAATACTGGAAACAGCAACAGTGAAAAAGGAGTATATGTAAATTAGTTAATAAAAATTTAAGTTAATGAATAAAATTGACTTGGGAATATGATTTTTGCTTTTACAAAATCACTTTGCTTACTAAAAGTAATTGTATAGACATTTTAGGGTCACCTTCCCTCCATAATATACAAAGCACCACTGTAATATTATTATCATGGTATTTTGTTCATCAGTGGTTAGGTTCAGTCTTCTAAATAGAATCATAGATAGCTAGAATTGGAAAGGACCTCAAGATCGTTCTAACCCCCCTGCCATCGACAGAGACACCTCCGAATAAAATATGTGGCGTATTTTTCACAGGAAGAGGTGCAAAGCGTCCTTCCCAAAGTGCTTCAGGCATCAGAAACTTTTCTCTGTGAGTGAATGCATGCAGGATACTTAGATGTGTCAAGCGGTAGGGTATAAAAGGCAATATATGCAGCTCTCACACAGTCTGAATGGGAAAGTCAATAGTACTTGGGTGGTTCTGCTGCAATAAACTCCTCATTCATGATACTGAATTTTTACACTAGTGATATACAAATGAAGCTTCAGTTTTAACCATCCTAAACTCCATTTTGTTGACAGTAACCCAGCAGTAAGACTAGAGTTCTGTCTTAAAAGCAGCTAAATACAGGGAAACCCGGAAACACACAGAGAACCTGTGTTTTGTCTGACTGATCTTGCTGCTAAAGCATTTATCATGAACTCAGAAGACCTGGCTTCAACTGGACTAGTAACTTTATTTTATGTCCCTGCAAATTCAAGAGAAAACACCCCAATAATTACAAAAATTGCTGAAAATGCTGTTCTTTTACAAGATGGAAAATGTTTTAGACTTCTTGATCTACTTTCTCCATTTCTCTTCAAGAAAATCATCCAAATATTTTTTTTTAATGTAAAATGCATATGAATGTTACATACTTTTATATCATGATAGTTACTTTTCTTGAACAGTAGGGATTAACGGGGAAAAATTAACTTTTGACTAAAATTAAGCAAACAAATAAACAAAAAATTGAGCTTGGGAATGCATAAACTTTTAAAATATTCTATGGAAGTACAATTTTCTTTATCTGAGGTTTTGATAAAAATGGTACTGTAACACCATGGGTTTTAAGCTTTTCAATTTATACCTGTCAGACCTAAACAAGAAAAGTGGGAAATAGCACTCAAAATGTAGTAAATATACCATCAGTTGCTGACATTGTCCCTTTTGTCATCATTTAAGAACAGCATGAAAAATTATTGCTTTTATTTGACCGCAGTGAAAAAAAAAATATTATTATGAATAACAAGGAATATTTGCAACTAAAAATAAAGAAAAATTATATTCTCAAAATGAACTTATAGAGACATTTAAATGTAATGTATTTAATTAAACAAGACCGGTTCCAACACTGGCAGAGACACCTCCCACTAAACCATGCCACCCAAGGCTATGTCCAACCTGACCTTCAACACTGCCAGTGACGGAGCATTCACAACTTCCCTGGGCAACCCATTCCAGTGCCTCACCACACAGTAAAAAATTTCTTCCTCAAATCCAATCTAAACTTCCCCTGTTTAAGTTTGAACCCGTTACCCCTTGTCCTATCAACGCAGTCCCTCATGAAGAGTCCCTCCCCAGAATCTCTATAGGCCCCCTTCAGACACTAGAAGGCTGCTATGAGATCTAAATCAAGCCTTCTCTTCTCCAGGCTGAACAGCCTCAACTCTATCATCCTATCCTCATAGGGGAGGTGCTCCAGTCCCCTGATCATCCTCATGATCCTATTCTGCACTTGTTCCAACAGTTCCATGTCCTTTTTATGTTGAGGACACCAGAACTGCACACAATATTCCAAGTGAGGTCTCACAAGAGCAGAGTAGAGGGGCAGGATCACCTCCCTGTGGTGGTCAGTGGCTTAACAGCTTCATTTGCCAGCTCCTTCAGGATGAATTTCTTCAGGTCCCATGGACTTGCACACAGTCAGGATTCTAAGATGGTCTCGAACCAGATACTCTCCTACAGTGGGCTTAGGGTCTTCATTCTCACAATCTAACTTAAACAGGGGAAGTTTAGATTGGACCTGAGGGAGAAATTCTTTACTGTAAGGGTGGTGAGGCACTGGAATGGGTTGTCCAGGGAAATTGTGAATTCTCTATTGCTGGTTGTGTTCAAAGCCTGGTTGGACAGAGCCTTGTGTGGCATGGTTTAGTGGGAGGCGTCCCTCCCTATGGCAGGGTGATTGGAAATAGATCTTAAGATCCTTTCCAACCCTAACTATTTAATGATTCTATGATTGTGTGATTAAAGCATTGAATGGTTTTTAAATTTTAACTTTTGGCTTTTATTTCAAAGTCAGACTGGTATATTTATACATATGTATGTGACGGAATTAGAAATTGCTGGGATGAGCGACTGTGCCTCTCATCATCAAAGCGGAGCATAGCACATGCTTTGATTTTCAAAATTATTGTCATACATATGCATAAAAAAAACAAACACAGAGCTTCATAGAATTTTGTCTTGTACAACTTTCAAAATTAAGTACAAAAGAATTGAATTCTAAGGTCAAATAAAGGCAACATCTCATCACCATGGGAGAAAAAACATACACCCCTACACTTGCTTTTCCTAGCTCTGCAGCAATTCCATGGATAAAATGCTATTATGTATCTATATTTCTTCTCTCTGATTCTGAGTGAAAGCAAAGATCTCTCTTGTGGTCCCCCAGCATTTAGTGCTCTCCACAGAATATTTTAGATGGTATTTTATAAACTGTTTATTGTTGTAATTGCATGGGTTCTGGCAAAATTTATGCAATTACCGTTTTAAAACTCAAGGAAAATATGTAGTCAGCATAACATAATTTCTATAGTAGCAAGAGATTACATATTTCACATATGTTCTTCAGTCAGTCAGATTATATAATTTTAATTCAGGGAAGGAAAAGTACATCACCACTTTTTGATGAAAAACTCTGTATCCCTATTAGTGAAAACTTGCTCTTACATTAATGTATTCATTTAAAACTAGGCATTTGTGTATGAAATAGTAATGTATGAGGTGCATGCAATGAAATTAGGAAAGGGGATGAATATAGGAAATTTGGCATATCAAATTACAAAGGCAGATAACAAGGAGAAAATACTGCTGATTCCAAAAACACATTAATTAATTTGTAAATAATGGACATCAATAGGCCATTATGTAGCAAACATAGAGCAGCTAGCTTGTTATATCTCTTTGCAATTTATCTGGATCAAATTATGATTTCCTCCATAATCTAGACTATAATAAGAAAATATCAAAAAGACAGAGTATTAGACATTTCAAAATAAATACTTCCATTTTTACCTAAAAATTCCAACCTTTAGTAATCCAGACAGTTACCACCTTGTGGTAATTTTGAACTTTGAAAAAGTAAGTGGAAAATACCTCATACCAATCCATTTAATCACTACTTTGTTCTGACTAGTTTCTTTGTGAAGTCAATGAAAAATAGTGATTTTCATGCAACAAATTCTTATATATTAAGTGTCTTAAATTTTTCATCAGTAAAGTTGTAAATATATTGTCAAAGGGGTTTTGTTTTTTTGTTTTTACAGACCTGTGTGAACCAATAAATTTAACAAAACTGATGCCAAAATGTATCCAGATGGTCTCAGTTCCCGAAATCCTGTATGTTTACAGAGTTATAACCAACAAACCTCACAGAACAAAAATACTGTTTCTGATCTTTCAAATTCCTGGTTATCACATTACATCTAATTAATCAGCATAAATATTGATTTAAGGTATGAAGGATAGGATTTGGCTGCTGGAAGCTGATAGACCACTTTTTCTTTCTTAACCTTGACAGTTAATATTCTGTGGCAGTGCAATAATTACTGGCCTTCTGGATCTGTGCTGATGCAGCATAGTAACCTATGCAAAACAGTTTTGTACTTCCTTCTATTAGTTTATTTTACTTTAATTAGGAAAGATTGAAAAGACTTTCACAGGCTATTGTTAAGCGCAGTGTGTGTGCACTGAATGGGTGCAAGCCTGCAAATTCTAGTCTGTCCCTGCTATCTTGTGGTGAGGAGTGGTGATGAAGACACTCATCTGATTCTCGATCTGCCTGCCCCATGCCAAAGCATTTTTTCCCATAGCAATATCAGTATACAATCTGCAGGCAACATCCAAGATCTTTGAGTTGTGTTTATTGGGTTGTGTATTGAGAAATCACAATGCACACTTGAATGCTGTTTTGGCAGTTCAGTTTGTTCAGTGTTTCCAACAGACTGTTGGTCTTTCAGAAAAACATATTGTGGATCTGGCCGTATGTAGCTGTTAAAGATAATGCGGCACCTTTATAAGAGTATTTTAGCCTGCTGTCCTAGCTAAATCCCTAGTGAGTTAATTATACTCTCCCACTCTGGATAGATTTTCCACCACTAAAATTTCTTTATTCTTCTCATAAACTGTTGTGGATAACTACATTGTGTTGTTAAGGAGCCTAACAGATGTCACACACAATGTATTACTCATAAAAATGCTATAGGTGTCTTTGGTTTGAGGTAAATTATGTACTCCTAAATTTACGGCTTATGTGCTGAAATATTGAGTGTGTGCATAAAAAGTGTCTCAACTCAGACAGAAATATTATACCATCAAGAAGTTTCTATAATACAAAGGGATGAAAAATGCTGGAAAATCTTTCCCTAAAAAAAAAAAAAAAAAATCTTGAGGATTATTTTGCTAGCCAAAATCAGTACAAATAAGGAAAATCTCAGAAAAAACACCAACACTTCTTCTGCTGAAAAACTCGAAACATTTTCCAGACAAGTAAAATAAACAAAACAAAACAAAACAAAACCAACCAAAGCAAAAATATTTTATTTTCAACTGGGAAAAATTCTTCCTGACAATGTTGTTATTAATAAAGCCTTTGTTAGCTTCCAAGGTGAACTTTTTATAGCTATTAAAACTCAGAGAATTAACAGGCAAAGTGGGAGTTCCTATAGCTTCATGAAGTTATGTTCATTAATATGCAAACTAGATCCAGATTGCTGTTAATTATCAGGTAAATTTATCCTTATATGCTTCCAGGAAAATAAAAATAAAAATTTAAAAAAGAAAATATTTGACAAGAAGAAATGCTTGGTTAATGTAACTAAGAAAACTTTCCCACCTTCATCCATGAGAAGTGCTAAATTCTATTTGAAAAGGATTTCAAAGTGAATACTTCAAGATGATACAGTGCACTCTTGTGTGTAAGGTAAAAGAGGTAGGAATAAAAAGACAGCTGTAGCATGGAAATATTGCTGCTGGTTGCATATCTGAAGGGAAGAAACTTGTAGTGGAAAAAGCAACTTCCTTTTATGTAGTAGGAAGTAATTGCAGAGTAGAATAGTATGACAACCTCAAACATGGTGAAGAAGTTCAGCTACTTTGTGCAGGCACTTATAAGCTGCTTTTAAGAGCCTAGGTACATTTTATCTCCCACTGTTAATAATTCTCAGCGGAAATACTTTTTAGAACTAAGATTAAAGCTTTTACTAAGAAAATTTTCTAATTTTTATACTACCTGTTCTGAAAAAAAAGAACATTTTTGAAGCTACAGCACTTTTTAAAGAAAAGTAATACCCTAAAACATTCATGTAAAATATACATATGTATGGAAATGTGTGTACATAAAACTGTGTAAGGAAACAGCTTACATGTAGTGAATAAAGATGACAAAACTTGAAAAACTTGTCTTATTTTCTTGTGAAACATGCTACCCAGCTATATCTGGTATTAACATTGTTAAACATTTTTGTAGTATTTGGTGTTTTACAATAAAAGATGCTCTTTTGGAGTGATGTTGTCCTCTCAAAATCTGAACATTATTAGCAAAAGAACGTAACAGTCCTGTCAAGACTCTAGCCTTAAAAGATTTTTTTTTTAAAAAAGCTTGAAAGTAGCAGGTTTCAGTGGAAATAGAACAAAAGAAAATGACCAGTTATATTTTGTAGGCAAATGTCACGATTCACAGGCATATGTGATTCATTATTTTAAAAGCATTTAATATTAGGAATAACAGAATGAAAAGTTATGGGTTTTGTTCAATGTCCAAAGAAACGTTTAAATAATGTTAGCAACAGAATATATTACTTGCAAATAATCAAAATAGGGTGTTTTTTTGTTTGTTTGTTTTTTTTAGTTAGGATTTTTTTTGGTTTGTTTGTTTGGTTTTTTTTGTTTTTTTTTTGTTTTGTTTTGCTTTTTGTTTGTTTTTTAAATCTTCACCTTTCCCCTAACTTTTTCAGTCTTAACTGAAATTGAAACTGTAAGATGGGGCAGAAACAGCTGGTCACTGAATCCAGTTCCATGTCACGAGTAACATCAGGGCCTCACCCTCAAAATCTTGTCCCAGTACACTGTAGTGCATAGCATGCATACATAATTATTAAATAAATAATATCAAATATATCTCATATATTCACATATACATACAGTACAATATATAATAACTATACATAATATCATGCATACTAATCTCATTATAATAAGCCATTAAAAAAAAAATGTTCAAAACAACCTATATTTGGGGTAGGCACTGAGAAATATCAAGCCATACAGTTATTTTGCATGCTTCTAGAACAATCTTACTGTCAAATGTAATCAATTTACTTTTAAGATAAAAAGTTTTCATAAAAATGTAATCAAAAGGTGCTTTGCAAACAGGGTAGAAAGCAGACATCAAAGCTGGAGCTGATATCTACATATGGCACCTATTGCTTTGTTGTGTCTTCAAAAGCTGCACTACCTTAGCACAGGGAAGAAAATAAATTTTGAGGGTCATTGAGTACAGTGATTCTTTACAGAACCTGAGATTTTTTTTATTTAACAAATGGTGTGTCTCATAATGGGCTATCAAGAGAATTTTTTTTTTGGTTGGTTGGTTGGTTTTTCTTTGGTTGTTTGGTTTGGTCATTTTTTTTAAATTTTTTAAGAAATCACTGAAACACAGTATCTGAGCGAAACCTAGAAAGCTGTTGAAACTTCCCCGAATGGGAATTCCTCTGGTTTTCACTACAGACTTATTTGCCTATAAGGTCAAAAGCAGAGCTATAAGAAAACATTTTCATTGTAAAGGACATGTTTAGATTTATGTTTCTAAATTATCTGGAGGGCCAGCTAGGAAATCAGATAATTTATCTCTTTTCATTTAACTCATTTGTTTCTCTGTTTAGTTTTCTACTCATTTTACTATTTGTAAGGCAGGCATTTTACAATTCAGCAACTACTGATGTCAATAAATGCTGGATACAATGCTTCAGTAACATAGTTTGAAAAGCCTTAGTCAATTATATACATAAAATTAGTAAAATAAAGAAATCATACATTAAGATATCAGATGTTCACGCATAGACCCATCAGACGGCAATTTTATTTTATTCTCAATTTCCAAAGTACAGATTCAATGGCCATTAAAAATTTGTACTTTATATATTACATCAGAATCTCAACTTTAATTGAAAACAGAATATATCACTTTAGCTTTCTTTGCCCATAGTAACCTTCATACTCTTAAGGTATTTCAACCAAGTTTAAAGGACTAGATTAGGAGCCGGTGAGTTTGTCTGACTCTATGTAATCCTGTGATTCATACCCTGTACAAGTGGGATTTTAGTAATAAACAACTTAGTCCTGCGCCTAAAAAGGAGTAGGAAAAGCAGAGTATTTTGGCAATTGCTTGCTTCAGTGCCTATAAAAAAAAGCTAATCTGTCTACATCAAAGTGGATATATGGCTACACCAAACTATGGATAAACAGTAAGATGGAGATAAAAACAAGCTCCTTTGCTTGCTTCACTTCCCCATGTTCTTGACTGTTGTTATTTTCTTTTTCATTCAGAAGACATTAGCTCTGGAAATAAGAACAAAATACTAACACTTGAAAAATATATGGAAGTGGAAACATGATATAGCTGTATTTCCTAACATGAAGTTTGTTGAAATTAATTGGTGAGGATTCTCTTGTTCATGTTTGAAATGTAATTTTATTGTGCATGTGAATATGATCAAGGGAGATAGTAAGTGATAGAACAGTAAGCACACACACACACAAAAAAATCATTGTCATCATCCAACTTCCCTATTAAAAAGATATGCCTTTCATTTGCCTTGGGATATGTCTGTTTATTTGTTTGTTTCCTGAAAGCTTGTAGAGCTTTCTATGTTGCCTTTGTCATGGTTAAAGCCCAGCTGGTAACTCAGAACCATGCAGCCACTCGCTCACTTCCCTCCCTTTCACCCCCCCTCCCGGTTCTCAGAGGGATGGGAAGGAGAATCAAAAGAATACAACTCCCACGGGTTGAGGTAAGAACAGGTTAGTAACTAAGGGATAACACAAACCGCTACTGCTGGTACCAATAATAATAATGACTTGGGAAATACAAAGAAAAAGAATACAACCGCCCGATACCAAGCCCGACCCAGCAGTGCACCCCACCCCTCCGGGTCCCTGCTCCTCATTTTTACATCCTGGGCATGATGTGCTATGGTATGGAATACCTCTTTGGTCAGTTTGGGTCAGATGTCCTGTCTCTGCTTCCTCCCAGCTTCCCCTCCTCCCTGGCAGAGCATGACGCTGAGAAAATCCTTGATCAGAGTGAACATTACTTAGAAACAACTAAAAATGTGTGTGAAATCAGCGCTGTTCTCAAAAACACAGCACTGCACTAGCTACTAAGAAGGGGAAAAATGACTTACTACCGAACCCAGGAGAGCTTTCTCAAGAGAAGGAAGGATGCCTGCAGCAGCCTGGAATTCCTTTCTGCCATGAAACAGACTTATAAATCTTAACACTCATTTTACAGAAGTTAATACAAATGCCAAAATAATTCAAAAAGTTTTAAAAGCTGACGTTCAATAACACATATTAGAGAAATGCATTACAGGGTGCATTAATGCAAAACATTCACTCTAATAAAACTGACTAGCAGTAGCCAAGAAATATGCTTGGAGCTAAAAGGGACAGGATAGGAATAAAGGGTATCTGATTTAAAACAGAAATCATGTTTATAGTGATTTTTATAGATGGATTTCAGAAGAAGTGTTAACTCTACTGATATTGAAAATATGCAACATTAATGAATTTAGTTATATATTGGTAAGCTGGTGTGGATGGGTACATAATAAATACCATTTATATATACATAAAAATGACATAAAAACTTAAAAACAGGAAACCAAAATATCCAAAATTTTTTCATACAAATCTTCAATAATCACAATTTTTTTTTTCTTTGTTTACATTCAGTTCATCGGTTTCTAGCTTTTCAGTATTTTGGATGGTTATTTCCCACATAAATTTAATATTTACTATTTGCCTGTCATGGGTTTAGCAGCAGCAGCAGTCATTTTTTTCTTTTTTGTAGTAGCTGGTGCAGCAATGTGGTTTTGATTTTTGGCTTGGGAACAGTGTTGATTAACACCAATGTTTTCAGTTACTGCTTAGAATGTTTAGGCTGGCAGAGGACTTTCTGAGCCTT
>JASSUY010048891.1:0-11138 GCA_032466535.1 Forpus xanthops
AAAAAAATGAAATAATGAACAGAGAACAAAATTAAAAAAAAAAAAAAAAAAAAAAAGAAAAAGAGCCACTCAAAATCTCTCTAGCCATTTTGAAAACTGTGGGCCATTGCCTGCAAATTACGCTTCCTGAAACAGAAATGCAGCACTGCCCATCCAGCCTGTCAACTGCTACAGGCTTTCCAGAAGCACCACTCTCTAAAGTTGTCAACAGTGTATTTTACAAAGATATACAGTTAGCAAGGAAGCAGGTAACACAGAGATAGCCTTTATTCAGCGCAAGAAGCACGCACAGCCCTTCTCTAAATTGTTAGACATTTGTAGCTGCTCGTCAGCAAACCAAATTTTTAGTAATGAAACCATGGAAGAACAGGGTGTTGCAAGTTTCCAGACCAAGTCTGCAAAAGACATTGTAAGACTGCAGCATGGAAAGTAAGGCCTTTGGAGACATCTACGCATGCAAACAATCACTGGACTACACGAACTTTAGAAGTAAATTATTGGAGTTGGAAGAATAAAAAAGACACTCCAATTTCAGGGCTTCCCTACCATAATTCTGGCATTAGAGGTCTGGTCTTTAACATCATCACCATATGTTAGGCTGTCTCACAACTTGCTTGTTAAAATATGAACTATTATTTTTATATTTGTTGAACAAACAGTAGCCAGGAAATTCTTTAAAACTTCTATTACTCACACAGTATTTCCTTCTTCTCAGATATTTAAGAGACTTGCTCTTAAACAAGCAGAGAAAGGTTCTTCTGTTCATATTTTGTCTGTTCTGAGTAGTGCAAGCTTTATTGATTTCTCTTTCTGACATCTGGGACAGAGGAGTTGAATTCTGCATTGAGTAAGTGATGTGTGCACTTTGGCCTGGAAGTATTCAGGCTACTGATTCGGTGAATATATTCAAGCTATAGAGACCAGAGGGTCCCTAGCTTCAAATACTCAGTTTAAAAAAATAAATGAAAAAAACCCTCATATTTTTACAAAACCTGTTTACAGCAAAATTATTTTTATTGGATTTAAAGTCTTCATGTCTTTTTAGAAAATAGACAAAAGTCTAAACCAGAAGCCTTCTTTAGAATGAGATATATATTTATACACAATCAATGATACCACCATCCCTGTCCATCTGCTGATCATGTGCTGTTAATTTAATATTTCAGTATTTTTACTCAAAAAATAAATCATAGAGATTTTCAGCCTGGTACCAGTCTTAATTATTAATCAAACTTGCTTTCCTCATGGCAAAACAACTGCCTACCTTTAAACTGTTAACTAGGTTTTCCAAAGTCAATTAAACAACCCCTATTACTCAGAATATGTTTCATGCTAGAAGTGCAATGTTAACTGGCACACAATAAAGAGGTACTAGTCAAGTATTTGCAGAAATTGGGCAGGATTCTTTTATCACATAGATTTTTTTCTGTCTCTGTTTTAAAGGAAATGATTCAAAAGGTCACACTGGCTAAGCATTGCACAAATCTATATTGATTCAGGGGCTTATGTTTCCTCAAATACATTTTGCTTTGAAACTTGAAGTGCCGTTTCCCTACACTTTCCAGTCTTGATATAGAATTATAGAATAGTTAGGGTTGGAAAGGACCTTAAGATCATCTAGTTCCAACCCCCCTGCTATGGGCGGGGACACCTCCCACTAAACCATGCCGCCCAAAGCTATGTCCAACCTGGCCTTGAACACCGCCAGCAATGGAGCATTCAGAACTTATCTGGGCAACCCATTCCAGTGCCTCACCCCCCTTACAGTAAAGAATTTCTTCCTCAGATCCAACCTAAACTTTCCCTGTTTAAGTTTGAACCCGTTACCCCTTGTCCTCTCAGTACAGTCCCTCATGAAGAGTCCCTCCCCAGCATCCGAGATTCAGAGGCTTATGTTTCCTCAAATACATTTTGCTTTGAAACTAGAAGTGCCATTTCTCTACACTTTTCAGTGTTGATATAAGCAGTGCAAAGGTATTAACTTTTCTGTTTTTTATCTAAAGGATCTTTACACAATGACTATTTTTCCACAAAAAAAAAAAAAAGAAAAAATAAACAAATAAAACTCACCAGCAGCCTGATCAGCTGACCTAGAGCAGTATCATAAATATCCAAATTTACAAAATCATGTCTGTAATTTGCATGCAATCTTAACTTTTCAGATCTCTAGAACTGCCTCCATCAGTACAACCCAAAAGGAAATATGCACATCTATGAAAACCATTCATTTGCCTTTAGAAGTAATCAATTGTGTTGAGATTAATGAGCTCATGAGCACTGCATCCATTACAGACCTGTAGTCTCTGTTAAATTCCATTGAGATTAAATGTAGCACAGGTGCATTTCTGCTTTCCAACCCTAGCCAGTAATAAAAGCAGCTCCCCTCCATGCTCCCCTGTGGAGGCAATTGAGGTAATTATTGCCTGGCTCTGCAACCATCCTCAGCATGTCAAAAAGGATTGGAAGGAAGTTGCTGGGGAACATCAGGAAAGAGTCACCAGTATCTACTTCTGTTTTTTATTGTGGCTGCGGACATATTACTAGAGGAGTTGTCCCTACTGTGTACTGCCTCTGACCATGGGCCTTTCCTCAATCCATGTTTTTGTTTGTATGCAACTTCTTTCTCCTTATTGTGACATTGGAAAGAAAGTACTTAGTGCAAGGTAAGAGGGAATGTCATTTCCACTGCTCACACACAAAAAGAAGTGTGGCTGTGGCTTGCTAAAGGATGAGAGATTAAGTATACAGAAACCTGCACAGGCAATGTTGAAATGCGGTTAGTGAAGGCGTGGGCAATGATTACAGAGACCATGAAGGTCAGACAGCTCTGAAGTAAGAGGTAGAAGAAGGGGTATATATGAAAAAGGTACCCCTTTTCAAGAAGGCAGTTGAGCTCTGCAGAACTGCTTGTGAAGGTATAGTGGGAATACCCAGAAAATTGATCTGGATCTGGCCCTGGTTTTACCTTTGCATATGGGACTAACTTCAAATTTGACTCTGCTTTAAATGAGACTTGGATGATCTCCAGAGATATTTCTAACCTAAATTATTGTGTGTTACTATGATTTTAATAAACACTGTATCTAATTAAGATTATATATCCTAAAGTCAAATTCTAGAACGAAAAAAGTCCAATTCAGTCTTAAAAGAAACTGAGAATAATGTTCCAGGTTACTTGTCCTTTCACAAGTTTCTGAGGACCCTCTGATACTCCTCATTCCTTCCATGTGTGGCTCAATGCATTTGCACCATTCTTTACCTCCTCCTTGTTCCATGACCGAGAAATGGCCTTTGAAAGATTTTATTCCACAAGAGCAAGTAACATCAGTCTGAAAATGTCTCTAGCCTTTCATCATTACTACTGACAACAGTATGAAACATAAAACCTTCTAAAGAACAGTGTAATCATAAAAATGCACAAAAGATTATACTAACAATTCAGAATGAATAGGCTCTTGCCATGCAAATCATGCTTGTGCTGAAAGAGCATGTTTTTTTTACAATAAATTGGTGATGATTCGTTTTTTCACAAGAGCAACTGAATAGGGATTGTGACAATGAAATCAGTGACAAAAGCTGCTCAGTTTAGATATTTATGTTTTGGCTTTTTTTAATCAGCAGTGAAATAACATAACCCTGGGTTTAAGACTGGTGCCAGAAGAGCTCTTGAAATCTCCAGCTGATCACATTACATGAGATGACAATAAAGACTGTGAATGGTGTTTTCAAGAAGCAAATATGGATACATTATTGAGAAAGTGGACATTTGGTTAGCTTTGCCGAAAGGTTGCAGAAAGATAGAAATGACCAGCTCTCCTTCAGGATTTTGGCAGATAGACCATGTATAGATTATATAGGCAACTTAAATGAGCTACCCAAAAGCATTTGCTGTTATTCCTTTCTATGCTGTACTTTAGAAACATCTATTACAAGTTGTGTCCCTCAGGGATTGGTTTTGGGGTTGGTCTTGTTCAACATCTTTTTCAGCCACATGGACAGTGGGACTGAGTGAGCCTTCAGCAAGTTTACTGATGGCACCAAGCTGTGTGGTTCAGTTGACACACTGTAGGAAAAGAATGTCATCCTGAGGGACCTTAACACTCTTGTGAGGTGGGCTGACGCCAACCTTATGAAGTTTAACCAAGCCAAGTACAAGGTCCTACACTTGGGCTGGGGCAATCCCTGGCACTGCCTTGTGTGACATGGTCTAGTGTGAGGTCCATCACAAGGAAGTTGGAACTAGATGATCTCAAGGTCCTTTCCAACCTTAACCATCCTATGATTCTATGATTTGCAGGATGCAAAGAAGGCAAATAATGGGTGCACCACGTAAGCTTTGCTCCTGAGTGTAGTAAGCTGAACTTCAGCTTTCAGTCATCAAAATGATTTCAAAAAACATACTACTTTGTGTGTTCCAAGTTAAGCAACGTAGATGCAGCTCAGAATTTGCCCAAATAGCATTTTCCTCTTACTTATCTTTATGTAATGAATAAATATGTTCTGATACATTACCATATGCAAATAAACCTACTGATGTAATAGAACTTTGTTATAGTGCTAGTGTGGATACTGAACCATTAGAAATGTGGGGAAAATAGGTCTGTGAATAAACTCAATGCTATTTCATTTAGAAAATAGTGTAAGAATGTCTGTACATATTGGTCTAAAGGCTTACCTCAACAGAGGCTGGTAATGAACGTTTCTGGGAACACCAAAACCCTGGTAAGTATGAAGTGTCCCTTTCACTGGTGCATGGTGCTAAATTCCAGCTATCTGTTTCAGGACCTTTATGAGCCAAAACCTTTCCTGGACTGTCATGTTAAGTGCCACTGATGGATATCTTTCAAGATTATATCTAATCTTTTTTTTAATACATTGTTAGTTTTGGCATTCACAGATCTTTTCGGAACTTAGCTCCACAATTTTAAAAACTATTTCATGCTCTTAGTGTGCATGTCCCAAAGACTTAATGCATTTATAAGGTGTATAAATGTGGTATGTGTCGCTTAAGGTGTTATAAAGCTTGGGAACAGCTGAATGCAGATGAAGCAAATTTATCTTGTGTAGTGCTAGTAAAGTTAGATCCTTGTAAAGTAAAAAAAGTACCTGCAGTTTTCTTCTTGTGAGGTTGTGATGAGCTTTAGGAGAATCAGCACGATGAGTGATTTCAGTACATAGTTTAAGGAAGGGTTTCAGTTATTGCAGGTTTGGCATGATGAGGACTAACAAACTGAGAAAGCAGTATTTTAAAATGTACTTTAGATGACCTTTTATTTTTAAATTTCCCAATTTTTAAAATTATTTGTCCATTTGGAATATGTTTATGGCCAATTGCTCTACAGTCTTTTTTATCTTTCCACTTCCAGGGTTTCAAAACCTTTGTAGGGGGAAGCAAAGGTCTAAAACTTGGCTACCACAATCTTTCCCTTTTCCCCTGACATGTAAGGGGTGATCTGGCTAACATCATCTCTAGCCTGGTTTGAGCACTGAGGACAAAACACAGCTGGGTTACCATAGGAGGCTTTTGGTTGGAGTCCAGTAATAGTTTCATGGCCTTACCTACTTTGAAGACCATGATGAAAGAATAGCCACAATAATGTTAAACTTCAGTCTCAATGAGTACTATTATTCAGCTGGAGGATGCTATGAAAAACTCTGTTCATACTAAATACTGAATGACATTCAAAAGAAGCTCTTATTTTCTCCTCACAAGAAAACATAGACAAGAAATCAGAGTGTACATAAAGGATAAAGGCTGTGATAGTTGCACAATGCTTAGCTGTGGTCACTGGTTCCTAAGACAGACAGGCAGAAGACTCAGACTGAAAACTAGTGCTTTTCTGAATGACCACTCACAGTAACTCTATCTACACTAGGAAATTATAAAGCACCAGGGAGTGTTCCCTATCACTGGGTCTCGACTCTGTGCTTCCTCAATTGTCCTGGTACAGTTTTAGCTTAGACCAATTAGCAACCTTATGAGTAATTCCTAGGCATAGTTTGTCAGCTAGCAAGCACCAGAAACTCCTAATATCAGTCTAAATGTATCTAACATATTTGGCAGGGTAGGACTGTTTAATACATGAGACACATGGTTATTCTGTACCTCAGTATCAGAGAGAAATCAAAGGTAAATTCAGTTATCTAGCGCAGATAGAGCTTGTGGCAGCTTGTGATGTCTACTTATTCAGGGCTCCACTTCAGACTAATAATGTCTTTAAAAAAAAAAAAAAAAAAAAACTGAAGGAATTGGGTATTTTTTGTTTGAGTGCTTCTTAAGCTCACTCTGAAGCTGGCCCTTGATGACTGGCTGATTAGCTAGTTAGCACCTGGTTGTATTGATTAGATCTTCACTGACTACAGTGAGAGCATAAAGATTTACTTTTAGTTATGTAGATCAGGATCTGAATCTTCTCTTCCTGTCTACTGCAACTTGGTGACACCTTTATAGTGATTTTCCTTTGACCTTTGCTGATTTTTACGTTCAGTATTGTCTGTTGCATTTCTGCATTTCCTGTTTCAGCAGGACACACTTGCCATCTTTTGAAGAAATTCCTAAATGATTTTAGCTTTTTATCCTAGCCATTCTTGTTAACTTTGTACCTGCGTATTTAGCTTAGCAGAAAGACTCCAGGATGCGCAGAGCTGCTCATAGTGTCTGGTTTTCCAAATAAATAGAAAATTAAAATGGCTGCAAATACATTTCTGCAAGAGGGATTACTTCAAAGATCAACTGCATTAAAGGCTAATATTCTTAATAGCACTTTCATGTCTCAGCTAATTAAATTTAAAATAATGTTTCATGCTTTAAGGGACACAAGCTTTCAAATTGCTAGTTTGTAGTGCAGGTGGAAAGAACTCTTAATTCATACTTTCCATATACAGCACAGGCTGTAACACAAATGGTACAATATTATCCTGGAACAGTGAAAGGAATTCCATGGGAAATATAACTTCACGAGGCATTTTACCTGAGGCTGAACTCATAATCTCATCTACTGATACAAACTGTTTTTTCTTATTTGTATGGTTTCATCTAAGGCATCTAATCTGCATTTCCAATGCTCTTCTCAGGGGATGTCTTCAACTCTGATACACAGATATATACAGAAAAACAGTCCGGGAACATATAATCTGTCTGTAGAACTAATGAAAGTATTTTTCTTAATGCGCCTGCCATAAAACATTAAAGTCTCTTCATTTGTCTATCCCTCTACACCAGAAGCTTCCCAGATGTGTTGCTCCTGCTAGAATTGGGGAGATTAAAGCCTCTGAAGTGCAAATAAAATGTGAATCGAATAAAGTCAGTGGCTAAAGATTTCTTTTATTGTGTAAAAATTGATCCTCCTCGCTGTAAGATATTCTTTACCTCTCTGATTTTAAGCCAGCAATATTTTAATCCTAAATTCTCCATTGACAGCAGTGGTAACTGAAACATGCAGTTAGTCCATGTATAATTTAAAGTATTGCATTCATAGAGCAGTTTTCATTAATACCATTCTGTCATTGTTTCAGTCCTAAGAAACGATATCATTACAGGTGAAGTGCATGTTTCATAGAATCACAGAATAGTTAGGGTTGGGAAGGACCTTAAGGTCATCCAGTTCCAACCTCCCTGGGCAGACACACCTCCACTAAACCATGCCACCCAAGGCTATGTCCAACCCAGCTTTGAATACTGCCAGGGATGGAGCATTCACAACTTCATTGAGCAACCTATTGCAGGGCCTCACCATCCTCACACTAAACAATTTCCACCTTATATCCAAACTAAACTTACCTTATTTAAGTTTGAGCCCATTATCCCTTGTCCTATCACCATAGTTCCTCATGAAGAGTCCCTCCCCAGCATCCCTATAGACCCCCTTCAGATACTGGAAGGCTACTATGAGGTCTCCATGCAGCCTTCTCTTCTCCAGGCTTAACAGCCCCAGCTCTCTCATCCTATCTTCATAGGGGAGATGCTTGAGTCCTGTGATCATCCTCATTGTCCTCCTGTGGACTTGTTCCAACAGTTGCATGTCCTTTTTGTGTTGAGGACACCAGAACTGCACACTGCTCCAAGTGAGGTCTCACAAGAGCAGAATAGAGGGGCAGGATCACCTCCCTTGGCCTGCTTGTCACTATCCTCTTGATGCAGCCCAGGATACGGTTGGCTTTCTGGGCTGTGAGCACACACTGCTGGCTCATGTTCGTTTTTTCATTGACCAACACCCCCAAGTCCTTCTCTGCAGGGCTGCTCTGAATCTCCTCTCTGCCCAGCCTGTAGCTGTGCCTGGCATTGCTCCCACCCAGGTGTAGGACCTTGCACTTGGCATGGTTAAACTTCATGAGGTTGGCATCAGACCACCTCACAAGCGTGTCAAGGTCCCTCTGGATGTCATTCCTTCCCTCCAATGTATCAACTGAACCACACAGTTTGGTGTCATTGGCAAACTTGCTGAGTATTACTGGCCAACTTTCATCCAAGCCTCAGCTCCCAAAAGATCATGTTACTTCTCATTTTTATACTATGATTAGGAGAAAACAAGTAAGTATAGATGAGACCTCTGAGCTGGGTACATGCAAGGTGAGTCCATTGCTTACCTGATGGCTGGCAATTCATCTCACAATTGTGGTTAAATCAATCTGAAAATAAAATTTGTAGATGCAGGTATGAATTATTTATAAAAATGCATGCCCATGACTGTTAAATATTAAGGTAGAAAGCTATGCTCCACCCCTGGTGGTGTTCAAGACCAGGTTGGACATAGCCTTGGGTGACATGGTTTAGTGGGAGTTGTCCCTGCCCATGACAGGGGGTTGGAACTAGATGATCCTTAGGTCCTTTCCAACCCTAAATATTCTATGATTCTATGCACACTTTTGGTGGGTTAACCTTGGCTGAGCACAAGGTGCCCACCAAAATGGCTCTATCACTCCCCTCCTCAGTTGGAGAGGGGAGACAAAACAAAAAGAAAGATTGATGGGTAGAGATAAGGACAGGGAGAGATCATTCACCAATTACTGTCTCAGGATAAACAGACTAGACCCATGGGGAAGGAATTTATTTATAGCCATAGAAATCAGAGGATGATAATGAGAAATAAATAAATAAATCTTAAAACACCTTCATCTGACCATTTTTTTCAGAGTTTTGGAAGTAGCTATAGGATTTTTAACACAATGACAGCTGGCCTATTGGACACAGCTGTTGCAGCTATGAGGGGAGATGCATTTCTTTACTGAGTGCTGCAGTAAGTCCTTTTGACTGTATATTACCAAGTGTTATGGACTAAATATCTGCTTATGTAGAATCTGTTTCTGACTGCAATCATACAACTATAAGCATAGAATAATTCCACTGAAATACATGAGCTGAAAGACCTTCTTTCTCATCTCACTTAAAATAGTTATATACTGTTCAGTTTTGGGGTGTTTTTAACCTTGGGACATCATTTAACACATCGCAAGGTGGGAGACTTGTGTTCTGAGATAGCAGGGTGATAAGACGTTAGAAATACACTAAATAAGTAATTTTCGAAGCCATATCTGCCCTGCCAGGGTCAATGACTGCATTTACCAGTTGTGCCATGCACACCCTCTCAAAAGATATAGGGTCAAGTCTTTGAGTCTAACTTTTGAGATTTTTTTCTGTCACAGAGCCATGCCACTCAAGTTAAAACTCAGCATCTACAACATA
This sequence comes from Forpus xanthops, assembly GCA_032466535.1. Lineage (NCBI taxonomy): Eukaryota > Metazoa > Chordata > Aves > Psittaciformes > Psittacidae > Forpus > Forpus xanthops. Next base: position 9,683 of record JASSUY010048891.1, read on the forward strand.
AGTTTTCACACATTAATCTATGGTTCTTAAGGAGAATTAACTATTCACAAGCAGAAAAATGTCTTCTGTGAATGTGTGCTTGGAACAGATCAGTTTCAAAATAGAGCTTGGTTTTAATATTCATTACATATATGTGAAAGTAAACACAAAAAAGAATCCCAGCACTCCCAGAGATATGCTGACAAGTATTGTTGTTCTTGGGTTTTGGCTTTCACTCACCTGTGATAATGAATTGTAGCAGAGTTATTCATGGACTGCTGCTCAGCAGTCCCATTACTAATCTCTCACTTTGAAGAGTTTTTTTATTTACCTGGTTGCGATTGAAAGACAGAATAGTGTTGCGCTTAATATCCTGTCTGTTGACATTTTCATCTGCATTGATCTTATTACAATTCATGTTAAAAATCTGGAAAAACACAGTCTCTTTTTTTCTCAGTCACCAGTCTTCAAGTACTTTCAGAGGTGTAACTTCTTACTGCCATGATGAAGGAGAAGGCGACCAGATGTTCGTGTCACTAGGAACACCTCCTTGGGCCAAGATAAGTGTACTGTGGAGAGGCCAGCCTGCCCAGATGGAGGTTTTAGCCCCTCTACCCCATTAACTAACTGTGTGGTCTGTGGAAAAGCAACATTATAGGAAACAAGGACAGTGGCCCAAAAAAATGGGCGCTAACAGAAGGGAGACTCTAAGTCACATGTCAATGTTTTCTTCAAACGAAAAAATATCTCTGGAAAATAATAACCATTTGGGTCAAAATCCAATTTCATTTTTTGTTGTTGTTTCCTTTTTCTCCCTGAAATTGTTCTAATGATCCATTTTCAAACAGGAGCTGAAAGTGCTTTTCAGCAGGTTCAGCAACAAGGACTACAAAGTACTGATGTGTCATTACAGTTCCTGTTGCAGTTTAAGCTCCCTTGTGCTAAGTTGTTTCCTTCATTCTTCCTACTGGTTCTCCCTGCACTTCTTAGTGATCTCAGTGCTTTTGCCCTTCTCCCCTCTTTGTGCATCTGTGCCTGTCACCTTGTCGTTGTCTTTTTCAACTGTGCTCAGTTATCCCACTTCTGCCTACACATAAAGCCAACAGATAGAAAACATGTTGAAGAATTCACGTACTGCCCCATGTTCCATGGCAACAAAACAATTTTAAAAAAGTCAGTTGCAGCATGGTTTTACTTCATGATTTCTCCAAAATTGTGCTGAATCACCGTATCTACCAAAAAAAAAAAAGATAGGGCTAACACTGTATTCTTTGCTGGCCACATAGTTCACAGGCTAACAGCAGGAAACTACCTGGTTGTTAGACCAAGAAAAAACCTTTCAAGCGTAAATGCTCCTGTGCTCCTTCACCTGTTAGTCATGTTCTGCGTAAACTGTATAAGTGTCGTGGTTTGAGGCCCCTCAAACAGTTCTGCTCACTCCCCCCTCTTTCTTCCCCAGTCCTGGGGAAATGGGAAG
>JASSUY010048898.1:0-24445 GCA_032466535.1 Forpus xanthops
CAGCAGAGAGGAGTAATTACCAGAAATCTGTTGTGTATCCAAATAGTTAAGATTATGGTTTTGTCATAAATAGGATTACGGTTTCACAAGAGACCAATTCTAGTTAAGGAAATGATCATATTGTTGTGATACCAGATGTGAGGTTGATTTCTGCAACTTTCTAGGACATGGCAGTACTTGTGTGTGAGTCGTGTGCTGTTTTCTTCAAGTATGCATCTACCTCAAGGTATATTTCTAAAATGAATTTTTTTAGTAGTTCTATCAACGTGAATGCTTTGGAACAAATCCCACCATTTCCCAGCATTGAAAAAAGCACTGTGATTCAGGAGAGGGACTGTGTTTTGAGGGAAGTTTTCAGCTAATTTTGCCTGTGGAGGAACAGGCTGGACAAGCCACCTGCACAGTAGGAAAAGGGCCATGAAAAAGATGTAGGGCCCAAAATTAGGAATAAAGAATCTTGAAAGATAATGTATCAGAAAAGGTGATATATTGAATTTAGTGACGAAAAATTGCTACTACTTGAGCATAATAAATGCTTCATTTTCTGTAAAGCTGTGTTGCAAACACAAGTAGCTGTGTTCAATCCTGAAATGTCACTGTGAAAATGCAGTCCAAAGTCCACCTGAATTTGTTCAGCTCAGTGGAATTGCACTAGTTTACAACATGGCTAAAGCAGTGGAAAACTCTGAATTTAGTTGTTTTTATTATTGTTGATAAGCTGAGAACATGGGTCTTCTAATGTGACTATATTATACAAGAAGAAAGTAGAAGGACTTGATTCAGCTATACTGTTAATCAGCTTGCTAACTTCATATACTGAGAGGACTAACTTCATGTACTGTGTAGAGGGGAGAAACACAGGGAAAGGAAAGCATTTTGATTTGTGCATTTCAGTAAAATACTGTAAGCCCAACTATAAGATGTTTTCTAGAGCCTTAGTAAGAGAACCGCAATTAGCATAAAATTTCCAAGGACTCAGATAAATAAATACCAGATGCTCTTATTTATTTATTTAGGATTTGATCCATTTCCTATTGAGGGGAACTTTATTATTCAGAGGAAGGAAGAGGGGGAGGGTGTATTGTTCCTCTGAAGCGGATAGGAGACTTTCCATCCCAGCTGCCAAAAAATAGCATGGGGGGGTGGGGTGAGGAGGTATGGTGTCTGAATTTTGAAATAGAAACGTGAAATAGAAGGTTTTTAATGTTTATATTGTTATGTGCCAACACTCAATATGGTGAATGTTCATTTTAAGGAAGTAAGAATGTACTTGTGGGTATTTATTTTTGAATCCTGCCTTTTCTTTTGTTCAACAATTACTCATAATTGGCTTGTCTGTTATTTTCAACTGTCACCTCCAGTTTCAGTATATTTCACTTTTTTACCTGCCCTCCCAGCTCCTAAACCCAGAAAAATTGGGACTGGCTCTGATTAAGCATATTTGTTGGACAGTTAAAAATTAAAATCAGATGAAGTTTTACTGAAAGACATAGCCAAGTATCAATTGCATTAAAATGAAAATTAGATGTTACTAAATTATAGACAAGCTGTGTGCTTAGGTCTTGCTCATTATTCTTTGTATTCTTCAGGCAACCATAAGGTTCAGCCAGAATTACTACCTGCTTCTGCAAGACACTGTACGAATAAATGTCCCAAGGAATTTAAACTTCACTCTGCTTTGAGTTCTTATCTCATGATTTACCACAGTTGCACTGAGTTTGTGTGTTCACAACATGTGAAAGTACTGTAAATCATGGAAGAACTGAAATGCAGTGTGCAAGTGGAGTGGTCGGACAAATAAATTCGGTATGCTCAGTGAAATAAGCATTTGGAGGATCTTCTGAGAGGCAGATTATCAATCCATTTGAAAACTTTTCTTGTCTTTGGTAGATTCTGTTAAAAGATATGCATGCATATATTGATATATGCACCTACACTATGCTTTATGATGGTGCAAATACACAAAAGTAGTTATGTGTGCTCTGATTCAAACTTCAGTGTAAATACATAGAGATTGAAGCAATATTACTTGAATTAGTATGTATAAAAGTGTATATGCAGTTAGTGAATATGAAAAAATAGCATTTATTTTAATTTGACAGTGACTTAGTCAACTTTTATTGAGTTAATGAAAGACGCATAGTTAGCACTACTTTTTCTCTGCTATTTAATTTGCTTATTTTAAAAGAAACCCAAATATAAAATGTAGATTGATTTTTTAGCCTGCATTTGCCGTGTTTTAGCCTATGTAAAGATATATGCCATTTGGCAAGTGAAGGTCTAAGCAGAGGCTGAACAAAATAGAACTGCAAACTTTAAGTGGCCATTAAAGAGATGTTCTCTTGTTTTGGAACATTTTCTGCAAGTAACAGTTAAGAACAGACTGGTTTTAGAAAATGCAAAACACAGTAATTGCATTGCTCTTCATTCACATCCACCATTTTGTACTCTTTCATCTCTGATGTTTTTTCAGGTTGTTTCTCAGGTCAAAGTTGACTCTGAACTAGTCTGCTGGAGTAATGAGGAGCAAGATCACTACCTAAACATAAATCTTGTATCATTTGAAATTTTAATGATGGAGAAGACCTTAAAAGGGTGCCACAGTTTTCCTTTCTGACTGTTTAGCAATGTTTTGCCTTGCCTTCTTTCTGGTCCCCATTGTCATAATGGGTAACACATTTTTTTCTCCTTCTCCCTTTCCCTGCCCTTAAGCTATCCCCCCTCACCTCACTTCACAGGAAGTGTGTAGTGTCTCATTGCCGTTGACTAGGGTACTAAGAGAGAGGAGAATCAATGTGATAGTTTTCCCTTTGCTTTTCCCATATTCACTCCTCACTGTTGCGTTAAAGGGGGAGAAAACAAACTCCTTGCTTTATTACAGGGGGCAGGAATGGCTCCAATGTGCAATTGCCAGTCCGACCGTGTTCACTTATATCAAACCTCTGCTAGTCCGGATTTACTGATCTGACCACGTCCGCTTATATCAAACCTCTCCTGGTCCAGGTTTACTGATAGTGCACCACGCTGCCCACTCCAATCAGCTACAACTATCAATCCGACCGCATTCACTTACATCGGACCTCTGCTGGTCCGGATTTACTGATCAATCTGACCGCGTCCGCTTATATCGGACCTCTACTGGTCCAGATTTACTGATAGTGGTGATTTGTTATCAAAATAGTGCGAAACGGTGCAGCTTACTGATTGAGTTTGAGGCAACAGGTACAGGTTGTTATGGATTGCAGGTGATAAATACTGTCTGCAAAAGCATGTGCGGATAATAGTTAAATGAATACAAGCGCTTGATAAAGCTAACACAGCCTGACTGAAAAGTATAAGGGTGGCAGTAAAAGTAACTCTATAGAGATTCTAAGTTTTCCTAGGAAAGCACTGGATATAATGCAAGTCTTACCCACAGATGTCCCTATGGGGGGAAGAGAGGTCCAGTCCTTCAACTGGTCCCATTAGTCTGTTGATGTTATCCTCCTCGACTTGTCCACGATGGTATCTTCCCCAATATCCCTCTCTCTCCTGGGTTATTTTATATTATTTTTTACCTTCAAGGTAGAGCATGAGTGACTCTAGTCATACATACCTTTATTGTTACTGGTGTAAATTTCTCTCATAGAATAGTTAGGGTTGGAAAGGACCTTAAGATCATCTAGTTCCAACCCCCCTGCCATGGGCAGGGATGCTCTCACTTTGATTTAAAGGTATATGATGCCAACAATTCAGAGCGCATGCTCAGAGAGGGGTGGTCTCATTTTGGAGGGGGGTCGCACTGGAGATGGGTGTGTATTTTATCATGTAAATGCATTATAATGACACTATAATGAGGCAAAGTTCACAGTGAGGATGGCATTCTGTTAAAAGATGACAGGCTGCGGGCTCAGGGTAGCAAGTATGCAGTGTATCAGTTTCTTGCACCACCTAGTTCCCATCTTTAGGACAGAGAGTAGCCACAAGATCTCCATCCTGTTCCATACTCCATCCATTACTGGAATTGCTGTGACGTGCACATTTCTGGCATACCAGGTGCGGCTGCATCTTGCCTTGAGAGGCCCTGAAAGTCTGTTTCTCTCTTATGTGTGGACAATGCTGCATTTTGAATATAAATTTAATTCCTAATTATCCCACATTTCCTAATTATTCCACACTCACCCAGCTGCTGGGCCTGCAACTTATCAATTATGCTGTGCCGTATTTTTCCAGCACACCCATATCTAAGGTCTGTGCTATCGTATGTCCATGGGAAAGAAACACTGGGGGCACTTTCAGTCTCATGCCTTTGCTTGGCACTTAGATTAAAACATATTCTGGTACTCAGTCTATTTTGTTTTCCCATCCATAATTTGAACAACTACCCTGAGATGCTGTGAGGATTAATGAATGCTTGGAAAGCGCACTGCAGTTGGAAAAAATACAGTGCTGCCTCTTCAGATCATTATGTATAACACTGCATAGTTCAGAAGTTATGAGAATTGCATAAGGGCTCTGGCAGATGAAGCAAGAAAATATTAAACCTCCTATTAATGGGGGAGCCATAGGTCTTTCTTCATCTGCCATCCATTCTTGGTTTGGAGACCAGCAGTGCAATGAATGATCTCGTTCTTTTGAGCCTTCTTTTTGTAGCGGCTTTTGAAAATGATGAGAATATGAGACAGGGAACTCTCCTTGGACCCTAATGGATGCTGTTCTGCTTTTGTGAAATGGCAGCATTTAATTCTTTTCAAGTATGTTTCTTCCAAAATAACAAAGCATCACTATGTGTAGGGAGCTGGCCATTCATAAAATAATTATTTCTTAAAAAAAAAAAAAAAGGCAGAATGCTTATTATAACCTCAGATGGTATTTGTGAAAGAAATCAGTTTTGTGATGAGAAGTTACAGTTTTGATTTCTAGTACTTTTTAACCAAGTATGCAAAATTTCATTTTCTCCTTGCATATAAACATATTTATCTGAGAATTACAACTTCCTAGATGCAAATTTAAATGCAACATTTTTGCACATTTTAAAAATAGTTTTGAATAATTGGGAAAATGTAACGAAAATTGTGGCACATCTTTAACTACGATAGAACTGCAATGAAAACGTATGTGACGCCAACTATTGCACCTCTTCTCTGTATTTTTTATGAGTTGAATGACCTGTCAGAAATTCAGAGAAATAGTAATTATGGTACTGCAGTGGCTTGGTGACAGAAAACAAGGAGTGAAAACTGTAGTAGAACTAAAAAATATGTAAACACCAAGATTCAGAATCTTTCCCCAGAAGTTGTGCTTGGTGTTAGTGAAGCACATTCTACCTGACATTTGGCTGATGATGTACTTGAGCTGCCTTTTTGCAGTTCCACTTTAATTCAGAAAATATTTGATGTTTAAGAAATGCAAGCTGATTCTTAATTGAAGTAGTGGGAATGTGTAAATGCTACCAAAAAAAATTATCTTACCTTTTGATTGTAAATAAGATACCATGAGATGATACCATGCTGAGTAGTGTGGTGCTTTCAGAGCTGCCTATTCAGGCAGTTTAACTGCTTAACTAAATCATAGGTATTAAAATAAATAATTTTAAGGACTATCAAGCCCAGTATCACATAATCCCGAATTTCCACAATTGGATCCTAAACTAAAATAGAGAGCAAGATCTGTAAAACCTGGAGAGTCTCGCTGGTGTCAGCACCAGAGGGAGCCACTTGGCCATTTAACAGTTTGAAGGCTGAAGGAGAGAACCAACAGAAGGGGGACCAAAGTGGCAGAAATAAAAATATGGTAACCTGGCGAACACTGTTCATGCATGAAAAATAATATTTGAAAGTTGAAGTTATATTTGTTGTGTTGATCTGGTGGCCAGATCTAACGTTTTCTGTAGTGAATCTAGTGAATTGGGTAAGTGATCTGGCTGAAAAGTAGACCTACTCAAGAAAATCCTAAAAGGTTGTTTTTAACTGGCGAAGAGAAGGCTCTGGGGAGATCATCTAGGAGCCTTTCAGTGCTTTAGAGGAAGTTACAAGAAAGACGAGGTCTGACTTTTTAGTAGGCCTGTTGCAATAAGATAGGGGGTAATGGTTTTATACTAGAAGAGGGTAGATTTAGACTAGAAGGAAGAATTTTTTTACAATAGAAGTGGGGAAATACTGGCACGGGTTGCCTAGAGAGGTGGTAGGTGCCCATCTACCTGGTCATCTTTCCAACCTGGAAGTATTCAAGGTCAAATTGGACAGGGCTCTGAACAACCTAATCTAGTTGAAGATGTTCCTTCTTATTGCGGGGGTGGGGGGCTGAACTAGATGACATTTAAAATTCTCTTCCAACTCAAACTATTCTATGATTCTGTGATTCTTATGATCACATTCGAATTCTGATCTAGGTGTTTTTCTAGATGGATGTCATTAAAATATTGTGCAGCTTAAGCATTATAAAAAATATCTTCAATTGCAACCGTAACTTTGGATCCTCTATTTCTATAATGATGCAAATACATTTTCTATTTGCATATTGGACCCTTATGTTTATATTATTAGTTGGTATTGTGATACTTGGTAGGAATATAGATAAGGGTAATTTATAATTATTCCTTTCCTCAATTACCACTCTTCCCCCCCCCCCTTTTTTTCTCTTAGTAATCTCATATTGATGTATATATAGAATTGATGTATATTCTCTTAGATTACTGAGAAGTAAAATGTGTGCAGTATAGTGTTTCTGGACTTCATATGTAAAGTATAATTATTTAAGTATTTGCATGCCAGTGAAGTTTACAATTTGTAAAGTAAAATCATGGCTGAGCTGTACAGAATTCTGTATGTACCCATTGTAAAAAATCCAAAGAGCACCACCCCACCACTGCCACCTTCCAGGCAATGTTGTAACACATTTGATATCTATGTGCATACAGAGAAAAGAGGAGAGAAAGAAAATATTACCCTTTAAACAAAAGATGACTTAAGCATTTGCTTAACCAACTTCTGCAAGTTGTCCAGGGTCACAGAACTAGCCTCTGGGAGAATGAGGAATTGAACTTGAGCCTCAGAAGTCCTAGTCTAACACCTTGTTCATAAGATATTCTCTCTTCTCTTAGCCTTACCAACATAAAAAGTGATCTCTGTACACCGAAAGTAATACTTTTAAAACTAAATTTGTGTTCTACTACCACTGTAATAAAATCAACTTATTTACAGGTAGACATGCACATGTGTGTGAGCACAGACACAAATCCTTGCCTTTGACAGGGGTATTTGCAGATAAGGGAGTATAACAGTACTAAAATCAATTCATATGGATCTTCAAAGTTGTTATGCTGTAGCAATTTAACTGTACTCAATGTGTCTGCTGAAGAGATTTCCTACACAGGTACCTACCCACTGAGGTGTATGTGGAGAGTTTGTGTATGTAGACATATGAATACACATATTTCTAGACTTTATATATGTGCATACACATAAGTATACATAGGCAATTAGTTACTTCAGAGTCAAAATTAGAAACTTTTATCTGAGACTTTGTCTCGGGTGGAGCAGCAGGGAAATTTCAGTACTCATAGAGTGGCCTGGCTTTTTTTTCTTTGATAAACTCAGCCTTTCTGATCTCTCTTATTTGCTGCTAGGGCCTGACTGAATGGACAAGCCTCCCAGTTTCACATTTGGACTAAATCTACTAACAGAATTACTCTGCGTTTCAGGATTTTACATTTTATACTGCTAGATTTAAATGTCAAACTAAATTAGTTTTAGTTTCTTCTTTGAGAAGATACAGAGCAAAAGTTGTTTTCAAGAATGTATTTTCCCTTTATTACATCATGAAATTTCTCCTTTGTCAAACGATTTGCAAATATGTGTAACTGATAATTCAGTTTGATTTGCAAATCAGGAATAGGCTGGTATAATGGTCTTACCTTGCAATGCTCCAGCTCAGTGCCAGGTATCCCTCTATACTTCCAGGCTGAAACATTGCGTAGAGGGTCAGGGAATGCAGGTGGATAAATGTATTTGGGTCTCAGTGGTATCTAAATTTTGAACACAAGTAATGAACTCCTTAAGTGAACACACACAGAACAGCTTGGCTAGAGAAACAAACTGAATTTAGGCACTGGTAAAATCACCCAGGTTTTCTTTCTTTCCAAGATCTCCTAGAACGTTGTTTGCATATCAATGCAACTTTCCGTGCTCCTGCATAATGTAGTGGCCTTAAGATCAGTAATGGTATGACTGCAGATTTCATTATCTTTTCATTTTTTTGTCAAAATTCAAGAACTAACCTTTGCCCTCTTTGAAACAAAATAAAGGTGTAGTTTTTGACAGTCTGTTCAAAAAAAAAAAAAAAGTAAATCATAACTTGAAAACTGCAGATTTTGTCATTACGTGTTTCAAACATATTAGTTCACTTCGCTCTGTTTTGATCCTAAAAAGTTGTCGGAAGTGGACCAAACAACCTGAAACAGCTGAGAGACACTCTTTAGTGTGTTTCTAATGTGATTGATTTTGATTCAGTTTTAACTTTCTTTATGCCTCAAAGACCAAATGCAAATAAACAATTCATTATTATTTAGTTGGTTGCCTGAAGGACATCTGGATTGGAAATTCCTATAGAAAGTCTTCAGTTTTGTGTCAGGTCAAGTACAGTGTTCTTAAAGCACCATTTCAAACTGTCACATACATTGCACTTTTGCAAATATATTTTCTAAGTGAGGCTATTTATCCAACAACCTTCTCTCACCCAAGCGTTCAGAAAACAGTAGCTGTTGTTTGCATCTTGAAGGAAATAATTTATTACTAAGACAAAATAAGTCTGCACTAACTTCTTTGTGCAGGGTAATATATTAAAACCTGGAGGATTATGAAAAAATCAAGGTTGAATAACTAGGCAGCAGAATAATACTTGAAATCCAATCTGTGTAATTGTGTATTGATACGTATTCATGGAAATACCCTATACTGTGACAAAGTCTGGTTTGTGGGTTGTCTGGGGGAAAATCTCTAAAGAGGTTATGATTTGCTTCTTGGCAGTTCACCCTAATTTAAACAGGACTGGGAATCCTTCTTTAGAGCCAGAACCAAAACTAGGCAGATTTAGCACAGCTGAGGCTTAGCCCAAAGTCCATTGAAATCCATGGAAAATTTCCCATTGATGTCAGTGGTGTTTGGATCACTTTTCAGTAGCTCTGGCAATGTTATGCTCCCTGTTAAATAATGACCTACTAATGAAAAATTCTACAGTCCTGTCTGTAGTGTTTCTGTGAAGAAACATTTTCATTGCTTTCCTTTAAAAAGATCTAAAGGAAAATTACACGCTCAGTTATTCATCTCGGTCTCTGCTGAACCTTCTTACCAACAATGCAGTCATGAAGTTCACACATGCTGTTGACAGGACAGAGAGCTCACAAAATGGTTGAGCTTTGTAATTACGTTCTGTGATATGAATGAATATGAACAGGTGATAGCTAAAACATTCAGATGAAACAAAAGAAACGTTCTGGAATTTGCCACATACAGAGGTCATCAAATCAAACAGTCAGGCTTGATTTTTTTTTTTTTTTTTTCAGCTGGAGGTTTTTATGGCTGTTAATATTTGTAGCTCCGGTATGCAAACCAAGATAAGAATAATCAAATCTCATGCTTCAGGGCATAAGCTAATCACCTGCTGGGTTTGGTATAATTGGTTTGGTGCATTATACTGGGAAAGGAGGTTCACTTTCTCTGAACCTTTGAGCCTCAGCCACCTTCAGTGAAAGCATTTAAAAAGGCCAGAGTTTCCTGATCCCTATTGACAGCTTTTTTGTCCATACAATGATGTGTAACTAGGGCCATTGAACATTCATGTCAGGAACTTATTTTGAGATTTCTGATTTAAAACTGTTAATATGGTTTACTGGATTTTATGTGGTGGACTACACATGTATTTAAGGATTTCTCGCCATTTTTTCCAGTTTTTCAAAAGTGAAAAGGATGCCAGATGATGCAAGAAACAGACTTCATGATAAATTGCTGAATAGAGTGCACACACACAGATGCAGACACATTAGTTCACATGTTAAATTACAAAATAATCCATTTATCTATGTGTCCTGTTATCTGGAAATAGGTATTTGATGTGTTACTTATAAATAACTAGGAAATGTTCACAATGCTTTGCAGGCCCCAAATTAGACAAGTAATAAGTTATAATAGCTTGATTAATTCCTTGGCAGGAGAAGTTGGATTTACCTGATATGGAGTCTGTTTCTGGCAATGGATTCACCAGAAAAACCTGCTCAGAAGGAGTAATTCTGTAATTGGATCTCCGCTCATTTTAGCGAATGTGTTTAGTTTTCTTAGGCCCAGTTTGTCATGGATTCTGGCATATGAGTATGGATTATGGAAGCATGAACTTTTTCTTCTTCCAGTCACCTCAATGGAAGTTGACTGTGTGTGCAGCCTGTGTACTCTTGTGAATAAAGACCATTTCAAGGGTAGTGTCCTGTTAAAGAAAAGAATAAGGAGAGTCCTATACCCTTTAGTAAAAAGATATATAAAATAACAGGCAGTGAGATATCCTAACTAGAGTTCTATAGGATGCTTGAAAAACCCCAAAATGGTAAGATTCAGTTCCATTGATGTTGGTGGAATTTCTGTTTAATTCTATTTAGTTTTTGCTATTAAACTAGTTTCATGTTTTTTTCCAGACCAAGCATTATGTTCCTGGAAGGCGGTTTGCCCTCCAGCTCCACCATTTCCATTATATGACAAAGTTGTATTGGGTTAGTTTATGCTTTACCAGTTTGATAGGTGGCAACCGTAGCTGTTAGCAGTATTTCACTGTAGCTGGATTTTCTCTTCGATGAATTTCTTATGAGCACTATGCATGTTTTTTGCTAATGCAAATTAATTTCAACTAAAGGGGGTGTAGTTTCTACCTGGTTTTCAGGATTAAGGGTGACTAAAATTTTATATATTTCTATTTCCTGTATTTCTAGAGATCAGGAGAGAGGCTACAAATGATATGAGTTGTTTGCCTTCTGAAAGCCTGTAGGCATCTTCCTTGAAAGCCTTGGTGTGGTGGATCTGGCCCTGTATCATAACATGTCAGTCAACATATTAGCACTCAGCAGCATAAGGTCATGAGATTTTCCCCCACCTCTATGGATGTGCATTTACAGAAGAAAAGTTGGGCATCAGACAAGTACAATACTGAGTTGGTATTTTCAGCTATTGTTGCAGGGGTGTAGGGCCTGTGCTAATGGTAAATCTGGAACCTTCTTAGCACTTCAGCTGAGCTCAACCTGCAGTAAATCTATATTCATCACTGGCTGGTGGTTTGAGCTCAAGCAAGCACAGTAATATTGTTGAATCTTCTGTTGCATTTGTGCAACATTTGGGCGGTGGTGGTGGTGGTGTTTCCTTTCTTTCCTTTTTTTTTTTTTTCTCCTCCCTTTTGTGTACAAGCCAAGGTGTTGGCTCACACATGAATAAGAAAGGAAATGCTCTGAAGAAAAGAACAACAAAAACACAAGCAAGTTCATTATCCCTCTTAAGTCCTCACATGCAAGCCTGCAGGAAAATCTATAGCACTGCTGACATATATGCAGCAGGTTTTTTTTTTCCCAGATGAATACTTTTAATAAAACATTTTCATAATTTCCACACAGTGGTAATAATTTTATTGCTTTTCTTTATCTATACCTATTACTGTTCATAGAGTAGCTGCTCAGTTCTGATAACCTAGTGGAAATGCATTCCAAGTGTAACTCAAGATTTGCAGAATTTCATAAAATTCTCTGAATTTCCACTTCAAAGTACACTGGCACAGTTTACTATGGCTATTAATAAGACATTTTTAGGTTTAGTATTTTGATCTAGAAACATAGGTTTTCATTTCCTCATGATTTATATGTTTCTCTTTAAGAGGAATTAGCATTTTCAAAGTTATCAGTCCTTAATTAAGATTTTACAATTTGATGGCCCATCACCATAGTAGCAAATCATTGGTCTGTGGGATTATAGAGAACATACAAACCTGAAAAAAATATCAGCCTTGCAGAGCCAGACCCAGCTGCACAGGCAAGATTTTGCTCAGCGTTTCAATATGAGAAGTTGTTAATAGATCATATTGTCCTGGGTTCGGCAGTAGCAGTCGTTTTTCTCCTTCTTGGTAGCTGGTGCAGTGCTGTGTTTTTGATTATGGGCCTGGGAGCTGCGCTGATAGCACCAGTGTTTTCAGTTACTGCTTGGTAATGTTTTGGTCTGATCAAGGACTTTTTGTGTCTCATGCTCTGCCAGGGAGGAAGGGAAGCCGGCAGAAAGCAGAGACAGGACACCTGACCCAAACTAACCAAAGAGATATTCCTTACCACAGCCCCTCATGCCCAGGATGTAAAAACGGAGGGCAGAGACACGGAAGGGTTGGAGGTGCACTGCGTGGTCTGTCTGGGTATTCAGGTGTTGAGCAGTTGCATTCTCTTTCCTTGTATTTCTCTTGTATTGGTGGTAGCAGTAGTGATTTGCTTAGTTACTAAACTGTTCTTATCTCAACCTTTGGGAGTTGCATTCTTTCGATTCTCCTCCCCATCCCCTAGGACTGGGGGAGTGAGAGAGCGAACTGCTTGAGGGCCTTAAACCATGACACACATATAAACAACTGTTGAAAGGGAAACTGACCCAACAAGGGAATGTGTTTATCTGTAAGCATGCTTGCGCTGGTTCTTATCGAAACTTAGTCTTTATTCAATCAAGCAATCCTTTCAATAGGGCCTTTAGTTTCAAAACTGAGGCTTGATTTTTACTCTCTTGAGGTTCAGCAGTCGCAAAAGAAATGTGTAGAAATGATAAACACTTATGATTCCCACTGGTCACCACTTAATACTCAGTTGTGCCCAGGACCCTGTCTTGTGTTGAACTGAATTAATTATGTACCTTTTCAGAAGTCATATACTTTAAAAGTAGAGTGTAAATTACTAAACTCTCCTACTTGAGTCTACAGCAGGCTGTTAATGGTTGAAATGGTAGTAAACCTCAGAATAAAGTGTTTTCTTGAGCTGGCTGTTCTCAGAATATCTTTTCTGAAAGCCTTTTGGTCTCTGCTCAGGAGCTCTCTGTTGCCTTAGAGATACTGTTGTATATTGTATACATAAAATAAACCCAAAAAAACTGCCTAGGGATTCTGCCACAGTCAATGACAGAGTAAAATAACACTGAAGTTCCAACTCCTGATGGTTTGCCAAGCTGGTTTTGACAGGCTAAACTGTAAATAATAGAGGCATTTTTTGTATACTTTGGAGAAATCCAAGAACTAAGTATTGTGATCCAAAGGTGAATAAATTGAGATTGCTGATCTACTGATTTTTTTTTTCCCTCCACGGTTAAATTTGCTTTGATTGGGTGGTAGACATTATTTTGCACTTGCCTATATTTTGGTACCTTGGATATAGTGTTTTCATAGTTCATGCAGCCGTAGAAATCTCCAAAATATAAAAAGAGAAATCTGTATATGATGCTACCATGATGAGAGAAATGATTTGTAATTTTTCTTATTTTTTTTCCACTAGAACTGCTTTTAAGGAAAACAATACATCAACAAAGCCCACACCCTTGTAAATTTTGAATCAAAACCCTACTGTATTCTCTATGTAGCTTTACTGACTTCACTGTACAAATAAAAGTAAAAGCAACATTCAGCTGCCATACTTATTTTAGCAATACCCTGGTAGTTTTCAGGCCATCAGACATATGATTTGTGTATCTTTAGTCTCATGATGGGAGGATAGAAGCTGACATTAATGTCTACCTTTCACCTTTAAAATCAGAAAGTGCTCTACAGCAAAGTACAGATATTCTTACAATCACCTTTCTTAGGTATGGTAGCTAAGATGCATAGAGTGAGACCAATGACTCTCTGGTTCCAGAGAGAGTAATATCTTGTGTCCTGAAGAACATATCTACCTACAGGGATGCATTAAATATGGCATTAACTCCTCAATTCACACTCATTTCAATACAAGTCAGCTTTGGTCCAGACTTAGCCTTTTCAGAATAGTGAAGTCTGGAAAAAAAACACATTTAATGTGTTGACTTTTGCAGGAAAGCCTTGCATTAACACATTGCTCCTCCATAAAGTATGAGGGACTGAAATCTGCTAGATGGAAGAATATAAATATTCTTTCCTCCTTGAATATTTTTTTAGGGTGTTTCCAAAGAGATAACGATTTCTGTAAGATTTCTGTGACCATATTACTAATTATTTAAGTCTCTGAAACATTTATTAAAAATCATCTGTTGATCAAATATGGAAGAAAGCTCTTTTTGTCAGTTATGAAACAAGTGGCAAGTCTTCAAATGAAATTGCAATAGGGCATGATTCTGCAAGCTGTCAAGTATCCTCAATCCTTGTATTTTCAGTAAACAAAGGCTTTTACTATTTTACGGGAGACTCCTTTTAGTTTTGCAAGAGGCTGTTTCTGACGTCTGTAGGATTCATTACTCATAAATATTTAGGGTCTGCTTCAGCATAGGCACGTGATTCAATAGAAGCACAAAGCTTTTAGTACATAATTAGTCAAATTGTAGTGCAGGTTAGATTATGTGATATGTAAGGGTCTAGATGTTGAACAGCTAAAGCCAATCTGAACCTACTGTAAGTAGCTGTAGTTGTTCTTCCAGGAGCAATCTGTTCTTTGTTTCTCTTGGCTCTTGCACATTTTTCTGGCACTTTTATTTTTTTTTTTGTAAACAGTGTGTATGCACATCTGATTCTCTGGGTGCACTTGTGTAATTCAATTTTTACAAGAAATCTCACTCCTTCTGGCTCAAAGTTGAATGTATGCCTTAGATTACAGTTGGAAAATTTTAGTAGTAGCTGGGCTCTGCAATGAGTTTTTATGTGCCTTTTTTATTTGACCTTACATTTATTTTGATGCACTGAAATATTTTACACTTTAAGCACACTTGCACTGGAAATATCCAACTCCATTATTTGTGACTGGCTTTATTACAGGCACTAGGTAGGATCTGGTTAGGCACCTGTGTGTAGCAATTTTTAATTCAACACCCCCCCAACCAACTAGGAATTGGAATAAAAATTGTGATACATAAATATAAAAGCTTTGCATCCCACATACATACACACACTACATACATTCTTTGTGGATTTCTGAAGGGAGTCAGGCCTCTAGCTATTTTAGCATTCCTTATGGAACAAACGTGTAAAAAGTTTATTTGGTGTACCACACTTCCCAAAACAGTCCATTAACTTTAATACTGTTTACATTGGTGTTTTTAATCCTAGAGTAAGTGGTAACAGCTATTCACAGTGTTGTTGTGCCCAAGAAACTGTCTTCCAAAGAGCAAAATATACAAATCTATCTATCCTATCATGTGAAGCTTACTCACCCTTTTGGAGTAATTCTGCCAGCTAACTCGTGGTTGGCTGGTAGACCCACAGATGTAGTTGACCCACAAACTGTTCGTCTGCTTCAAAGTGACTTTTCTACACTGATAAATTTGTACTAGTAACCTGTACAGATATGGAATTTGTTACTACAGAGGTGTGATTTTAATCTAGCTTGAAGAAGATATTTGTAGCCAGCTTTTGTGCAGTAGATTATTGATCGTGACTTTTCCTTTACGCTTAGGATGCCAAGTAAGTGGGGCGAGCTCTAAAGGATTTCAGCAGACTGGCTCAGACCTCCCTGAAATGGCAAATAAACTGCACAGTGGGCTGTATTCACATATATTTTGTAAATGCTACAGAGGAAAATAAATCACCACATATACTGAGACATGAATTGGGTTCAACCTGAAACATGGTCATACTTCCAAAACTGTAATAAAGAACTGTCCTTTGTGTTTGAAGATGTCAAGATGCTGGAATCTAGAGTGAGCTGAGACTCTCTGACATGGGTTTCATTATGGCTACTTCCAGACTTCTCATACATGGATGATATGATTGAAGCTTCAGCACAGCATATTCTGTACTAATGACAGTACCTTGGGCAGAACATGACAGATCTTAGCAAACAGATTAAAGGAAAGTTGAAGTGACTTTCTGCTCCTTTTGTTTCTTTTTGTGTGTGATTTAAAACTGTTGCAACATATATAGAAACATGTTGGTGCATCAAAACCTCTAGAATAGACAGGAAAATGAAGAAAATGGCTATAGAAAGTTCTTTTCCTAACATGGAAATTGCTGAAGGACCCGCTGTTCATGCTGCTCTCATCACTTTCTACTCTGCCTTATCAGTAGTGTTGAATAGGGATGTAAATAACCAAAACAAAAAACCACTATCCTGTGTGCTTGGCTCAGTAAACTTCCATGCATGGTTACAGAGTTTATACCTCTGAGTCTGGGTGGTAGAAGTGCTTAAAACTTCAGGTGGGAGTTGGTGGAAAATTTGAAACAAGGACTGGCTGTACAGGCACCATGTGTATTTTAGGGCATTGAAGTATTTCTCTTTATTATCCACCCAATAAAAAGAGCTGTGGTATAATGCATCTGATGTAGTG
The DNA here is from genome assembly GCA_032466535.1 of Forpus xanthops. Classification (NCBI taxonomy): domain Eukaryota; kingdom Metazoa; phylum Chordata; class Aves; order Psittaciformes; family Psittacidae; genus Forpus; species Forpus xanthops. The sequence continues at coordinate 16,473 of JASSUY010048898.1, forward strand.
TTTGTTGGAGACCTACTGCATATGTCCAGTGGAGGAAGACAGATCAAGGTTAATTAATCTATTGTATTCTCTCACTGGAAGCTTTTGTTCTATAGGAGCTTTCTGATTGTGAGATTTTTCCATCCAGGAGCTGAAAACCTGCAAGAAACCTGGTTGTGTTAGTCATCAAGTCATTAGCAGGTTGTAGAAAAACAATGGCAAGAGCAGAAACGGAAAAGTACATGACAAGGAGGTGATCCAGTTACCCACACAATTGATGTCCAGGACCATTTGAGGTGCCCTAGAATGTCAGAGGCAGTCTTGTAGTGCTAGTTGCTGTGATACTAGTCCGTGGAGAGTCACTCACCTCTGAAGCAGGAGCTGAAGGCTGGCTGGGCTGGCCCACGGCAACTGACTACATACTGGGCAATAGAATCCTCTCCTGTTCACTTCTCCAGTTTCCTGAGAAGAACTTTCAATCTGGGATGCAAACCATTATAGCCATCTGTAACCCCAAATAGGTGTTAAATAATTTTGTAATTTTTTATTTTCTTTAAGTTTTTAAATTTATATTTTACAACATAATTTTTTAAAATTATTTGCAGTAGTGCTAGAAGGCATTGCAAGAATTATGTCTCAGGGGTAGGTACCAGACAGATTTCATCCCATTGCTCTTTATAATTGAGAGGGACAGTGGAATTTAATATCAGTTCACCAACAAAGAATAATTTCTAAAACATCAAGACAGCAAACAAAGAAGCTATCCATCTAAAGGCAGCGGTTGAAACAGATATCACTAAAGTGGAAAATGGTCAAACCTAAGCAAGTTCATTTCCCTACATCCCTAAGCAGTTATAAATGATAACACTATCATTCATTATTCGCCTTTTCCGTATTTAATCTGTGGCCTAGGAATAAAGTGTTCTTTAATCAGGAAGCAGTGTTTTGACCCATGTAATCCCAGCTGCTATTTCTGAATCTATTTATGCTCGATTTAAAATATTTAGTTAATACTTTTTATTGATTGACAGTGTAGTTCTACAACTCTTATAACTATTACTGGCTGGTTAAACAGATTAGGATTTTTCAAACTAAAATATTAAAATAATTTCTTACTATGAAGATAAATTGAACACTTAATTCACTGATTCACCTCACTGATTTTGAGAATTTCCATTGCTCTTTAAAAAAAAAACCCAACCCATAAAAAATGAAACCAGCAGGTGAAATAGCATCGAATTAATAAAGGACTGCAGGTGGCATATGCTTTAGATAGCTCTGCTTTAACAGTTATCCTTAACTGGAACACACTGTTTTTGCTAGTCCTGTGAAGTTTGCAGTATGATGGATAGTGCATCATGAATAATTAGACAATGCAAAGCCGTAAATCCCAACAGAAACAATGCATCTCTTAGATTAGTTGTTTTTTCTGCAAAGGGCAGTATACAATGATGGAGCATAGCCATTCTTTTTAGATTAATTCCATTTGCAAGTAATCTTTCATGTGAAAGAAAAACAAGATATATGATAGTTTACGTGTCAATTAAAGCATGTAGGAATGAAAGAGCATTTTCAGAAGCCTGAAAATAAAGTTTTTCAGATGAAGGATTAGGTCTTAGCTAGAGACTAATACCTGTGCAAAAATCAACAGTGGCTCATTATGAACCTACCTTCCGAGGATTTTTGCAATTAACAATGAAAATTAATGGGAAGGACTTGTCTTGTAATTAGTGCAGGTTGGGACATCTGAACTGTCACAGCAAGAGCATCTGAACTTTCCCAGTGCAATGAAAGAAAACTTCAAAGAAGTCATTATTCTTTCAGTTCAGTGGCTGATTGGGTTGGGTTTTTTTTAAAGGATTAGTTCCCTGCTGTGGCAAATAAGTATTGAAATGCTGGAAATGCTGATTTTCAGAAAGGCCTTTCTCAAAATGAAAGCTGCTTTTTCTTTCTATTAATCTAATTCCCATGTGTCACTAGAATGTAGAAGGTGGGGAATTCAGGAAAGAATCTGCATTAATATAGGGGTGCACTTTGACCTTCTTGTGATACCATCTCCCCTTTGTTTGACTCTGAAGTTTTCAATGCTAGGATGTCTGTCACTTGTCTTAAATTCACAAGTCCTTAAAATATTTGAAGTGGATGAAAATAAATCGATTATAATGATGTTATGGAATGGGAAGATACATTCACAAGTAGAAAGTTCTTTACTATTAGCTGTTGTTTCAGGTCTCTGCAGCCACTGTTCTCTACTTCCTGTCCAAAGAAATAATTTTCTATAAGCTTCCCCAGGTTCTTGCCTTTAGTCACAAGGACATGCATGATGCATTTTCCAGTGCTGGTGCCATGCCAATAAACTAATAACACAGTGTTCTTCTTAATGAGGTGGCAGTTTTCCTACCTCTGAAAATTAAGAATGTCAGTCTGCAGCAATTTGGCATGAGGTAGTTCTGTCTGTATCGCTGTCTTCCAGTAGCAGTGAGAACAAAGTGCTATTATTATCCATAAGCCCAGATTGAACTTGGAAGTTCTATATGTAATATATGTCTAGTTCATCCCTTCATCAGTAGTCTGCCTACAGAAGTCAGAAAGGCCTTCACTAAGTGTTTCTGCCCAATATCAAACATCTGGCAGAAAGGAAAGGGAACAAGTTGGCAAGAAAGAAAAGGTGAATCACTGTCTCTCTGCATCATATAGATATTTGAATAATGTACACATTATTGTTAAGCAGAATGAAAGAGATCAACTTATGAATGTGAAAAATGAAATCAACCATTACTTAGAAGAATTACTTGCACATCCAGACTAACAAGTCTTAGAAAAAGCAGGACACTGCAAAATGCAGTGTAACTGTAAATAATTTTCCATATAGCTCAAGTGCTCTCTCTTGTCATAGCTTCCCTTGATTAAGGACTGTAAATGCAGTGGCAAGTGGAAAAAATACTTGTTTTACAAAACATATGTGGTCAGAAAAGTGACTACAAGAATTGACAGTAGATCTATTCCAGTGTATTTTGAGTCTTTCTGCTGACTCCTGCAGAAAAATAAGTTTGTGCTATTCTTTACACTAGTTAGCATTGCAGAGCCAACACATCATTGAGAAGGAATGAGCTGATTTCTGACCTGGCTGTATTAATTAAGTCCCAAATGTAGACTTTTTATTATAGATGATGATGCATGGACCATAAACAGCTCAAATTGGTGTTCAGATCTCAGGCAGATTTTTAGTGGTAGAAATGAGAAAACCTTTTAAGTCAAGTAAATCTCATCAGAAGTCACTCATCAAAATGAACATTGAACTCACTGACACCACTTATAGACTCATTTTTCACCATATAATTGCATTTTAACACAAATTTCTTTTGGTCGTTGTCCTTGAAGTCCTCTTTGTTCATCTATAAAACAGATGCTCTTTGGGCAAGGGGTAGACCAGCTCAGCACAATGAAGACATTAATGCTTCTGTAACAAGTTCCTTTGTAGCCTACTTTTACCTACAAATGGTGCTTGGGTACTAACAGAGATGAGAGAAACTTCCCTGTCTATAACTGTGGATACCTTTTTCACGGCACGTTTCTTTCTTTTCCCATGCTTTCACCTCTTTTTTCCCAGGCTGTTCAAAGCACTCAAAGTTGATAACATGTTTTAAGGATGTGGAACATATCTGAGGACCCTAGAAAATTACTACAGGATTAAAAATGTGCTTTTACAATTTTCACCACTGATAATGCTTAACTTTGAAGCAATTTCCTGTACTATTAAGGACTGCTTTATTTTTAACAGACGGCATCATTTTTCATTATCGAAATTGTAAACCTTTCTGTAATTTACTTACATATAATTTGTATTTATTTCCTTTCAGGTTCTTAATTTTTTGAATGCAGTAGCTCTCGGTGGATTCTGCCATGTACTGCTGTACTGTGCCAAATATTCAGCATTGATTTTCATATTGACTTATATCAATTGTGCCATTAGTGTAAAATGGATAGGAAACACATTGAATATAATATTCTGAATGTTTTCATTCTTCAATCTGATATTAATAATTTGGAATGTATTTAGCAGGGGGTATGCATTTAAATCTCTGCCAGGAGAAAAGAAATTTGGAAATTTATTTGAAAATAAATTCACCACAGGCCATTTTGACTACTTTGGTTATGTAATTTTTCCTTTCTGTCCCTTTGCCATGTGTATTCCCTCCTTCTAGCCTGTCCAAAGCACTGTTACAGAAGTTTGTCCTACTCAACCTCATGAAACACGATCACTCACGGTGCCTGCTGATGTATTTGTAGAATCTCAAATGATTCTTACTCTCTCTTGTCTGCCAGTTACCTTCTGCTCTAGGAAAAAAGCTATGCTTTTCACAGCAAACATTCTGAATTGACGCAGCAAGTCTCCTGGAGTCTGTAGCATATCTGTGAGGCAGATGGGAAATTCTGTGGCAGCTTCAGTTAAGTTTAAAATGGAAGTTTCATTTGAATTCGGTATTAAGATGAAATTCTGACTGAAATAGTAGCTCCTATGTTTTCATTTTCAGCTTAAACTTGGATTCAGTTTGCACTAGCGTCATATTTACAGTTCAACTGTGTCAGCTATACTTGGTGTTTTCCTGCTGCCTTACCCTACTCACTGGTAAGAAATGGTTTTCAAATGTACGTTTTATTGCTCAAATGAAAACTGAAGCTAACCCCAGATTCCATCTCTGTGGAGCAGAAATTTCCAGGTATCTCACCTTACTATTATTTTTTCTGTGGTTCAGATATGCATGACTTTTATCATTACTGTACGCTGCTTGTTATATATAGGTCTGTATTCTTCTCTCTCTTACTATATCCTTGTTTTTTCTCAAAATGTAGTAATGCCAGAAATCTTTCCTTCTTAGTTGAAAGTGCCAGTAATCACTCCTCATTCAGCATGTTCCAACTGTCATTCTGTGTTTTCTCTCAATACTGGGTCTTGTCTCCTTTTGTATTTAGGCAGTTCATGACAGCAGATTATATTATTCCATATTGGTAAAACACCATGTGAATATGTAAGCTTATATACATGATTTTTAAGAATCATGAAGATCTGAAGAAGTGATTTCAGTTTGGCATGTGTTGAATTGTGCTGAAATTGCAAATGTGTTTTTTAGGTCAGTTGATACTTGAATCATTCAGATAGTGTATATCAGACAAAGAACAGTATAAGGCAAAGTGAATGTGATAAGTATTTGGGACAGAGAGGTGTGAAAATAATCGGTTGTAACAATGGCAAAAGCAAGTGATATTATGCCAGTCCTTTTTGATTGCTCTGTTAGGTTACAGCTCTACATGACCTAGCTTCTTTAGAGCATTTGTATACTTCTGCTGTTAAACACATCTTTGAGGTATAATTCTATGATACTGATTTTAGATGTATTTTGTCTGCATCTGTTTTAAAGGGCCACAATCTCCTAATTTACCATAATATTTTTTCTTTTCATGCTGGATAACTCTTAACCTAATGTGTTGGAGTTAAATCAACATTGTCATATTTGGGTATTTCTTCGTATTCTTTTCCTCAGAGAAGATGGAAAGGAGAGCTTTCTAGCCTTTTTTTTAATGACTTATCCTTTTTCTATTCATTGTGCTTTGTCCTGTGTGCTTTTTTGATGGGATTTCATAGTAAAAACTTTTTGTTAGCTTCTGTGCTGGTGCCCCAATAATAGAGGTAATCATGATGCTACTCTGGGACAGTTTGGTGCAAATACTATAGGTCCAGAAAACCTTTTTTGGCAAATAAGAGATCTTCTTCTGTTCTCTGCTCTGAAGGGTATCTGTGACCACTTCCATGCATATAATGAGAGTTTTTATGCTAGCACTGTCTTTAAGAGTTCAACATGCCCATACACGGTTAAATCCATGGGTGTTATCCTGTCTGATAATCACTCAGGACCTCGGTGCATCAGAGTAAGATACATCTGCAACCAGAGCATGTGCAAGTTAATGTATTTCCTTTCTTAAAGTAACATGAATTAGTGCAGTAGTGTAGAGATCTCCAAAACTGTTTTTTGTTGTTGGTTTGCATATATGGAAGCTGGGTGGGGTTATCAGCTTTTTATGAGGTGCTTCGCCTTTCTCAAGATCAAACATTTGTAACAACTTAGACCAGATAGATTTGGCCAGATGTTTTTTACAACCTCAACTTTTTATCAGGTTACCTTGACTTGATTGAAGCACAAATACAGTTGCTTCTGAACATTGTCACCTAAGAATAAAAATCAAGTTAGAAATCTTATTATCCACAGTAAAAGATCTTGAGTCTCAGCTGAATGTTTTTAATTCTGTTCCACATTTTCCCTGATAGTAGACTATATAAGTGCAAATTTTAATTTAAGCTTCATAAGTAAGGAGGTTTTTAAATCAAGTAATATTTTATATTTTAAAAACAATGTATTTTATTACTGTGTTGGGATTTCATCTGATTTATAGACTGTTGGTTGATATTCAAGGATCACCTGCTGCAAGCTCAGGAGCGATACATCCCGACTATAAGGAAGTGCTGCAGGAGGGCCAGGAGACCTCCTTGGCTGGATAAAGAGCTGCTGAGGAAAATTCAAAGGAATAAAGAGGCTTATAAAAGGTGGAAGCAAGGACAGCTGGCCTGGGAAGAATACAGGGATGTTGTATGGGAAGCTAGGGAGCAGGTTAGGAAGGCTAAGTCACACTTAGAATTAAACTTGGCTAGGGATGTTAAAGATAACAGGAAGGGATTCTATAGGTACATTGCAAATAAAATCCAGGCTAGGGACAACGTGGGCCCTCTTCAGAAACCATCAGGAACTGGCTACCCTGAATTTGGAGAAGGCTGAGGTTCTTAATGACTTCTTTGCCTCAGTCTTCATGGCAAATGCTCTGACCACACCAGCCAAGTCTTGGAAGGCAGACACAGGGACTTTGAGAATGAAGACCCTGGGCCCACTGTAGGAGAGGATCTGGCTCGAGACCATCTTAGGAACCTGAACATACACAAGTCCATGGGACCTGATGAAATCCATCCATGGGTCCTGAAGGAGTTGGCAAATGAAGTTGCTAAGCCACTGTCCGTCATATTTGAAAAATCATGGCAGTCAGGTGAGGCTCCTGATAACTGGAAAAAGGGAAATATAATCCCCATTTTCAAGAAGGGGAAAATGGATGAGCTCAGGAATTACAAACCAGTCAGCCTCACCTCTGTGCCTGGCAAAGTCTTGGAGCAAATTCTCCTGGAAGGCATGCTGAGGCACATGAAAAACAACAAGGTGCTTGGTGGCAGCCAGCATGGCTTCACTAGAGGGAAATCCTGCCAGACCAATCTGGTGGCCTTCTCTGTTGGAGCTAAGGAGCTGATAGACAGGGGTAGAGCAGCTGATGTTATCTATTTGGACTTGTGCAAAACGTTTGACACTGTCTCACATAACATCCTTGTCTCTAAGTTGGAGAGACATCAATTTGATAGGTGGACCACTCAGTGGATTAAGAACTGGCTGGATAGCCACATGCAAAGAGTTGTGCTCAATGGCTCAATGTCCAGCTGGAGACCAGTAATGAGTGGTGTCCCTCCGGAATCGGTGTTGGGACCGGTCTTGTTCAACATCTTTGTCAGTGACATGGACGGTGGGATTGAGTGCACCCTCAGCAAGTTTGCTGATGACAACAAGGTATGTGGTTTGGTAGATACTTTGGAGGGAAGTATCTTGACATGCTTGTGAGGTGGGCTGATGCCAACCTCATGAAGTTTAACAATGACAAGTACAAGGTCTTCCACCTGGGTCAGAGCAATCCCAGGCACGGCAACAGGTTGGGCAGAGAAGAGATTCAGAGCAGCCCTGAGGAGAAGGAGTTGGGGGTGTTGGTCGATGATAAACTGAACATGAGCCAGCAGTGTGAGCTCACAGCCCAGAAAGCCAACCGTATCCAGGGCTACATCAAAAGGAGCGTGACCAGCAGATCGAGGGAGGTGATCCTGCCCCTCTACTCTGCTCTTGTGAGACCTC
>JASSUY010048901.1:0-11781 GCA_032466535.1 Forpus xanthops
TGATTCCACTCTGATCTGAGGCGGCAACTCTGGATGTGTAGTACTGAGCAGATTTCCTGGAGTCTTATTTGCCTTTAAACTTCAGCTTTCTGTTAGTTTGAGAGAGAAGTATCAAGATTGACAGTGGAGCCACCCAGCCCTGCACACTCAGCAGCGGGGCGAGCAGCCTGGGGGTACCAGCAGCTGACACCCCCCAGGCAATCTGCAGTGATTCCACTCTGATCTGAGGCGGCAACTCTGGATGTGTAGTACTGAGCAGATTTCCTGGAGTCTTATTTGCCTTTATTTTGTATACAAATTGGAGAAATAATTTTGCCATGACATTTAAATAACAATGATAAAAAGTAGGATGAAACTCCTTGGGAAGTATGTTCTTCTCTTGGTGTCTGCATGTAGCTCCCACTGGTATTGATGGGAATTTTGCAGATGTATCTGAGGAAGAAAAAACCTTTAGCATTGCATAACCAACCTGAATTTCTCTTGAGATTATCAGATATGGAATCAGTTGTTTGAGATTGCTGCATTTTAGAAGTTATTTGTTTTACCTGCATATTAAACTGCAACTTATATTTTTATATCAGCAGCATATTGCACATCCTGCTTCTGGCAAAATTCTGCATACGCATTCAGGTTAAATTATATTTCACACTGTGCCTAAATACATTTACTGAAATGATATTCAAACAATTAAATGTGTCTTCTATGATTTTCTCTCTGTTAGTCCAGTAGCCTAATAATTATCTCAACTGTTTTAATATGACTTGCACAGTGTTGTTAATTTATTTAGTTGGAATTAGTTTTCTATTTCTTCTTGTAAGTGTTGCCTATTTACTTAACAATATTTGGCTTTGGCTAATGATATGTACAGAAGACAGGGCTAAGTGGAACATCAGCTGTTTACATCAGCTCCAACAATTAATGCATGTTAATTTTTAATTACAGTGATTGTACTAGAGGCAGAATGTATGTTTTTTCACAGAACAGATGTACTAGTCAGCTTTGCTGGTGAACATGCATATCGATTGGATGTTGATGCTGCCAGCGTTTTAGAGGATGTCAGCTCCTAATGTACTTGCAGATGTATGGATTGCAGTCCTGAGACAGTTAAACGCACAAGCTAACCACATACATCATTTTCTGCTGGGAAGATTGTGTTATAGCAGCATCCAGGTTGCTGTGGCAGGCACTCAAAAGTTAGAGAAGTCCAGGGTTGATTGCCTGCAGGGTTTTAATTCACCTTTAAGCTCTGTCAGTAGCTAGTGGGTCTCTTTTCCAAGTAGAATAAGAGCTGTCCTTGTGGTTTTTGTCAGCACTGTTGACTCTTAGATCTGTGCCAGAGAAGGACATTAAATGGCCTGCAGAGCCCTCTGCCTTGACGGGCATGAAATGTATGTGTTACTGGTGGTTTATTGAAAACCTTCAGTGAGCAGTAGCTGACAGTTGGGAGTTAGTGGTGTTCCTGGTTGTGAAGAATTTGCCCATCAACAAAAAAAAGCCTGTGTCTGTCTCTGATGCAAGCATGTCAGAAGTACTTGACACATCTGTGATGAAACAAGAGCTACAGGTCATGGGCTAGAATTAGCTTTTGTAGTTGTGGTGGTGCATGGCAACCTGTGAGCATTTGTTGGGATGAGACCTCAGAGAGTTGCTGGGTAGGCTTTTCACTGCCATCCCAGTGAAGTGGTAGTAGCACTGCCTGTGTTCTTGGTCTGTGAAAGCAGAAACACTTGGAGTTGTTTGCAGGTCTCTGAGCTCAAGTACTTGGTGAAGTAGAGCCTCAAGAGATGTTACCAGCAACAGCAGACATGTTTGCCCTCGGGTTGATCTCTCTTTTCCATACCAGGGTCAAGCTCTGAATGTTGGAGCTGGGCCTTTTAATTTAAAATATGGGGACTCTTTAACCTTGTATGTGTCCTTGCTATGCAAATGATATGATAAGTGCTCCAAGGTGACCGGGACCCTGCTATGTAGTTAGGTTTACATCCTTAGTGTCACTAAAGGCACTAGTACTCTTTTTTGTATCAGGTTGGTTTCGTGTTCAGCACTTTTGAAGTTCTCATCAGCAAACACATAAAAAAAATAAACACAGAATTGTCAGAAGTGAACTTTTAAACAGAAAACTGGTGTAATTGCAGGGGGCTGTGAGAAATAAGGAATCATATTAAAATGTGCCTCTCTTAATTGGTAACACTCATTTACATTGTAAGTATGAGACCAGAGCTGCCAGACTGAATGTAATGACGGTCCCATTTCACAACATATTCACCCTGATGTGCATTCTTACATCTGTTAGATATCCAGGTTGTTATTAAACAGTTTAAGAATTACAAATATTGCAGGTAGCAGCCTTTTCATGCATAAACATGCATAAACTATAATATTCATAGCATACCGGTAAAGCAACCTAATGAGTAGTAAAAATGAATCATAGTCCGCTCACAAGACTTATTATGCACAAGTATTATAATGGCTGTGTGGAGAACTTTGCTAGTTTTGTTATATCTCGTGGGCCTCACAGAGAAGCGACAGTGGTAGCAGTTATTGGAAAAAAGGGGAAAACCAGGACTACACTGATGTGATATTTTCTCTTTTCTGTCATTTTACTGTAACGGTGAAGTCTTCATCTTCTGGAAACCAGTGGGGGTTTTGTTGTTTACTTCAATGGGACTAAAACTTCTAGACATCATGATCATCGTAGATGTTTGAATGATGCATGAAACTAAATAGACAAAACAAGACCCTGACACCTACTAAAGGTAGTTTCGTGGCCTCAGTGCATGGGTTAGTTGAGAAATATCTGGTACAGATAACAGGAGAACACTACCATGGATGTAGTAATGTTACTCAACTAGTCGTAACTATTAGTTTAAAATTAACTCAAAATAAAGCATTATGTCAATAAACAGTTTATTGGAGGCTTGTTTTAACAAAGTTGAATAAATCATGGTTCCAGAATAGTACTGAGCTACTGTGATGGTGAGCTTATATGTAGCAAACTTAATAAACAGACCCTTATTTTAATAAATCTTTAGAATATTTTTCTGTGGTAAATCAACCTGGTCTGCAGGCAGAATATGAAGATGAGGAATTAAGCCAAACTTTCATCCATGGCATGAAGTCTTGAACCCTTGCATTTTGAGCAGTTATCTTCAGGGTTCAATAATTACTGCTCATACCTTGTTGAAATTTCCTTTAGAAATAAAGTAGACAGGTATCAAAGCTGGAATCTGACAGAAAAGCTTGCGTTTGCGTGGTTTATGTGAATTTGGAATAAAATCTTCCTTGAATCCACACTGCCTGCCCTGATGCAGTATGACGGTGGACCTATATGACATATTCCAGTACTGTGTCGGTATAGTTGTAGGTAAGTTAGCCAGGGTATGAGGGGCAAGATGAATCCCCCCCAGAAGTCTGTGGGTGTGGTGAAAGGGTAGTTTGTGGTGCCTGAGCCAGGTCTGATTTCTGTCAGGTTGAGGCTATGGACCTCATCCATATTTCTGTCTGGGTTATCCCCAGTGTAGGATTGTCTGGCTTTGGCCTTCCCATGGTCAATGGTGGAAAGGATTCATCTATTTGGTGTGTGGTGCTGGTAACCCATGCTCCAGTTTCCCTCATCCTTCACATCTCTGTGGGTATAGAAGTACCACAGACCAGGTTCTTATCTATTTCAGGGCTTTCAATCCAATCTTAATATGAGCTCTGTGTGGGCATGGAGCGATCCTTCTCTCTGAGATACTCTGTAGGTGATCCCTAGGTCAAGTTTCATTGGGCGCAATTTGTGCCATAAGCTTGGGTCCTGTATATCATACTCTTACTGAGTTTGAACATGCTCTGTAAGTACAGTTGTGTAACCTCTCTTGAAAGATCCTACAACAAGAGTTTGCTTCACCTTGAACAGAACTACAACCACCTTTGGAGGGAAACATGACAGCTCAACAGCATGCAGCAAAACAGCTCAGAGATGGGGACAGAAAATGTGTGTGGGTTTGTGTATATGTACATATGTGAGTAATGTAAGAGGCTGCATGAGCTGATAGCTGTGAGGTTGTCGTATGGCAGCAGAATGCAATTACTCAGAAAAAATTTCTCTTTCTTGGTAATAAGCTCATGGAGCATTTTCTCCCTGGCGCAGGCGCAGCAGATGTGAGTCCCAGCATCAAGGGGTTAATGAGAACAACTTGCTCTGTTTGTTATCTCTGTTAGCAAAGAGGTGCAAAAAATAGTCAACCTTTTTCTTTTTTTTTAATTTATTTACCTTTGAATGCCCTGTAAATACAGCTGTGCGCTAAATGTGATTTAATGCTTCATGATTTTCTGTGGGTCCCTCCCTTCTGCCCAGTTCACTCCAGAAGCATGGAGGGGCAGCAGCCATTGGTCTCTCCACCAAGTTTTGGTATGGTGCAGAGGTGATGCAAGGCTCATACATTTACTGGACACAGCCTGGAAGAAAAATGCTGAAGCACACAAAGCCAGTGACCAGCATTATTCATGGGAGACAACTCCCTCCTCTCCTCTCCTGTCCCCTGAGTGTCTGCAGAGAGGCAGCCGTGCCTGGGGAAGGGTGCTTGGACACTAATTGTGCTAATTGTCTCAAACTGGGCACAGCTGCACTGGAACGCAGTGAGAGCACTGACAGCACTAGCACCTCCAACTGGTCTGCTTGTCTGCCACAGAACTCCATAGGGCAAAAATCAGGAAAACACAAATGGAAATACTTACTAATTCAGTGATTTTGAAGTCTTAATTTTTTTTTAAAGACTGTAGATAATTTGTGACTTGCTGTCCCATTGAAGGACTCCTTGTTGCCAGTTTCAGATGCCTTTGTGCTGTGGTGGCTTCAAGTGCCCTTGGGCAGGGCTGGGCCTTTCTTGTGTATGCCGTGGGTGGCTAGCCCATACCTTCCTGATGGAACATTGTCTTAAAAATATAAATAATAATAGTTATAAAAAAACCCAAAGCCTGTGCCTTCTGTGATGTGACAAGGTGCAAAATTCTTATGCTGAAGTGTGAATTAATAGTTATGTAAAATATTGCTTTTTCTCTTGAATTACTTTTCCGATTTCTATTTCAACCTTGCTATAAACTTAACTTCCCAAAAGCATTTCTCCAGATCCTGTTTCAAACAAGCCTGTTTCAAACCATCACTGCTGCGCAAAGCTGAGTCACCAGCACCAAGTGGCACATGAGTAACCCTAAGGCAAGAAGCTTTCTCACAGTGGCCACTGAAACTTGGATGCACGTTGCTTATCGGGTGGATTAACAACATCCTTTGTTTCTGATAGGGCAGGGGAAAGAAGCACTTTGGAAAGAAATGTCTCTTAAAAATAGCAGTATAGCACATAGCCAGATGGCAGGCTGAGGCATTGTAGGTGGCTTGTCAGTGGCCCAGCCATGCTCTCCATCGTTCCCCCTTTTTCCTCATGTTTGGTGTGAGGAACCCAATTCCTTGCATGCAAAAGGTGTGGAAACAATACCTAGAGTGAATTATTTTGAGCAGCAGCTAGGGATCGTTTTTCATTCTCAGAAAGTTCTCCACGTGGGGAATAACTCCCATGCATCCCTGGGGTGCTGGTGCTGATGGGAGATAATGGCCCTAGGACTGGCTGCAGCAAGAAGCTGGGGAGTGGGAGCTGGTGACTGGTGGGCTTCTGGGAGTGGGTGCTTTCAGTTCATTTTGGGCATCCTTATCACAAGAAAAGCTTTGTGCTTTTTAAATGTAAGCAAATTTGTGTGAATATTTTCTAGGGAGATGGTGTCTTTTTGCTCTTTATGGATAAACACATTGCTCTAAACCTTTTTTTTTTTTTTTTTTCTGGACTTCTTTAGAAGTTATCATTTCAAAGAGTCTGTTTTCTTTCTTGACTTATATGAGCACAGACACCTATATGAGAGACTGAAATTATTACAGTTTTCTCTCTAGTGTCAGACTAGTTTGCATATATATGTGTGTGCGCGTGTTTTTTAAATGGTTGTGGTGGAGTAGGTACCCATAAAATCACTTTGGTGGGGTTTTTTTTTGTCGCATGCAAGCAACAGTATCTAAAACTAGTATATTGCAATCTATATTTCAGAGAGACAGCAAATATATTAGTCCAGAGGGAATGCATCATTTTAAATGAAAAATCTATAAATAACAGCATTTGGTAGTTTTTTAATGTTAAAATATGTTCCTTTTTAATTAGTCATTATATGTATTGATTGATGCTTACTGTACTTCTGATGCCTTTCCTTCAGGGCTTTGTGTATTTCATGGATTGTAAGATGTAAAAATACTTTAAATCAAAGCAGTAAAATAAGCATAGTTAGAGGGAGAACATGAGGGTTTTTTCTTCATTTACATTCATTACATATTATGAGTTTAATTACCTCCCTCAAATAATATCAGTATGAAGGAATGATGCTAAAGAAGGCGTACTTCTATGATGATTTTATTGATTGTGACTGATGGATGGCATCAACATTTCATAGTGAAGAATCATGGTTTTGTTACATCAGGAAAATTAAATTGGGAGAGTTATTTTCTTTCCCAGTGATAGTGGCAGTTAGAATATTTCACCTGTAATGAGATGTGTGCGTTATGTGCCATAGTGAACCACTGCTGAGCCATTAAATATATGTAAATGAAGAGAAACACAAGAGAGCCTGGGCATAATAACGTGCAGAACAGAGAAATGGATCCTGGAAAGTGATTAATTTATTTGATGATGCCTCAAGTGAGGAATTTTAGGTCACAAATGAAGTGACAGAATGACAAATTACCATTTTAAAGAATTTACTGGGCATCATTACTGAACAATTGTCAGGTAGTTTATGGTGGCTGAGAAGATGGTATAAATATAGATCTTTTCCTTATCTGAGATGAATTATTAATCACCTTTTTAAAAATCTTTGTGAGTGATGGTTGGCTGTCTGATTGGAAATAATGTGTTCTACAATTTTAACTAAATTCTAATATGATATGTAACAGGAATCTTTACAATTAAAGTCTCAGTGGAGAGTGGTAGGAGGTTTACAGTCAATTGCAGTTTTAATGTGATAAAAGAGGATGAATTCACTAGCATATTTCAATAGGTTTCCTTAGGTATATTATCCCTGCTGTGATGTTATTCAAATGTTTACAGTTTATTTTCGTTTGAAAAATGACATTCAGATACTTAAATTGTTTTCCTTGGTTTATTAGTTAATGAAAATGAAATCCTTGTAATTACTATATTTTTGCTGCCTGCCACATTATTTAAAGTGAAGTGACTGGCTTTGTCAGCTGGGTTGTAAATGCCGTCGTCTTGTGTTTTGTTCAGCTTCTGTTTGCTTTATGTATGTCATGTCCCTTCCCTGTCTATATGTCACTGGCTGTGCTACCGGTAGCAGCCAGAGTATATATGGGGAAAAAGGAGCTATGGGAAATTAAATGAAAAGTAGTAATATTGGGTTTAGTTTTGTTTTGTTTTGTTTTTAAGTTCATATCATCTGTTTGATGAAGAAATCCACTTCAGTTTGTCTTTGAGAAGTTGTGATTCAGTCCCCACTGGCAAATTTGTTGAAGCTTCTGACTGGAAATATCGTTGAGAATTTCTGAATGTATACGTGCATTTTCCATTGCTTGGTTGTGGTGGGTTTGGGTTTGATGAGGGTTTTTTTTGTTTTGGTTTGTTTGTTTGTTACCTAGTTGTGTACATATATGGAAATACCTGTATACTCACAGCATTACAGAAAGAGCTGTTTGAGTGTATAGTAGGCATTCACAAAAGTGCATTAAAAAAGGGCATTTACTCTATTTCTCAATAAAGATTTGCTAGTCGATCTGCATCTTGTATTGTTAAAATTCTGTGGTGTTCTATTTACCCTTCCTGCTCAAAATTATTGAAAAAATCAGAATAAATACAACTGCATAATCAACAGTAATTAAGATCCACTCACTCCCCCCATGTAATTTTGTTTATTTTCTGACTGGTTTGCAAACCCTCACAACTCTGGTGGGTCTCAGCTGTTGTGTAGCTGTAGGGCTTTGGTTGTTACTTTTTGCTTTGGGATTGCTGTTTAGGTTGAGGAGACTTATAGAAGGTGGATGGAGGGCTGGGAGCAGCCCTAGAATCTGCTGGGAAAAGCTCTTTGCTGATTTCTGCCTTCCTGGCAGAGAGTATTGGAACTGCATGAGGGAAAAGAAGCTGCTGCTGGAGGTCTGCAGAGCTGTGACATCCCTCCAGTTCAGTTCCTGCTTGCTCTGTAACCAACCTGCCACATCTGTGTTATAAAACTTCTGAGCTCCTTGTGGTAATTTCTGTTTTCATTTTGTAATATTCAGTTTAGCTGGTTTTGGGGTTTGTTGTTTTTTTTTTTTTTTTGTTTTAATTTTAGCCACAATAGCAGCTTATTTCATTCTCTGCCCACTGAAAAGAGTATCTCAAGAATTAAAAAAAACCAAAAAAAATGACCATCATTGACTCTCGCTGTCGTCATTTTGCATTGTTAAAGGTGAAGTAAATTTAAGTGAATTTATTTTTATCCACTTCTGAAAATTTTCTCTTTTTATTTTTTTTATTTCTTGTTTTTTATTTTTTTTACCCTCCAACGGAGTATTGAAATCAGCTGCTTTCTTATTGCACTTTCCTTTTGTAGCTGATAACCTGCTCAGCATCTCCCACTACTACAGCACTGTTACGTCTGGTTCTCTGGCAGTGTGTGTTTTGGATGAAAAGGACTATGTCTAAAATTTAAAGTAAAAAATCGGTAATGCGGCTGCTTGATTTTTGTTTGTTTGATGCATAAGCCTTGAATACATAATTCCACTTTTACTGATGTTATCTTGATGTTTAGCCTTAACTCACCTATCTTGAGTTCTACAGAACACATGCAGAAAATAAGCTATGATAAGCAAATCTGTCCTGTATTTAACATTGAGGAATAGTGTTGTCGGTCAAATTGGTGCTTATCATTGACTGTGCCCAAAGATATGTGCTCTGCTGCAGCAGGGTCTATTCCAGTGACAAATGTGAGCGGTTTTGATGCTGTTGTATACGGCACCTCTCAGAGACATCACAAAACGTGAGTACTGAAACTGCTAATTACCTGTTCTGCTTGTGAGATGAGGTACCCAAGATCCTCAAAGGACGCTCACTTAGAGTCACATTGAGGAATTCTTTCCCTCTCGTGGATTTTGGATTACTCCCTCTGGTTGCTCAGGTTCATGAGGAAGAGAAAGACCTTTTCGTATTCACACCTTACAATAGCAGTAAATAAAGAAGTAACTCTGCTGCTTTGGGTTCAAGGCTGGCTGGGGCATAAAATGGATGTAAATGATCTTGATTTTTTCTTTTGCAACAATAATTCCTAAAAGAATTGACATTTTGCAGATAACCTAGCAAGGCATTAAGGAAGAGCTTTCATTTCTAAGGACGTGAAAACGTTTTTTTGTTTTTTTTTTCCTCTTTTTTCCATCCCCCTTCATACTTGCAAGTTGCTGCTTAAGGTTAAGGACACATTAAAGGGGAGTGCAGAACAGGAATTAGGGAATTTTGGGCATGTTCAAAACTCTCCTTCAAGAATCAAATTTCTATGGTTGATGAAGTTGCAGCCTAGTTCAGCGGAGAGCTGGCTTTACCACAGTCTTTCCACCACAAACAAGCAGGGATGTTTGCATCCCTCAAGGATTCACCTTCAATTATGGCTAAGCTCACAAAAGGTGCTTTACTGCCTTTGTTTTTCAGAAGTGCTTGGGAAGACCTGCACACATGTGCCTGTGCGGAGCTTGTGGTTGTGGATTGGTGATAAGATAAAGTGCTTGCAAACTTTTGTATGTACCTGTTATAAGGATTGTTGTCATAAAGTCACCTTAATTGTTACTTACGGATGGGGTAAAAGAAAGTACATGATGAACACAGCCCGGTAGAAATCCGATAAAATATATAATCTATTCTAGACTACAAATTTTGAGCTTGTAATGTACTGAGACTCAGATCTGACAAACTTCACTGTAGAAAATTTAATATTTAATAAAATCCATTCTCTCCCCTATATTCCTTAATAGACACACTGTGTTTTAAGATGTGTGAAAATAAGGTAGTAGTAAAAAAAAAATACACAGTTAGCTGTCTGTGAAAGATTCAGTAATTGTGTATCAGGTGCAGGATTTACTCTTATATTTATTTCAAAACATATAGGTACCTGAAGTTCTTCAGTGCTGCCTAGTATATTGGGTCCTGGGGTTTAGAAAGTTGCAGGATTAGGGCAATAATTCTAGTGAGAATTAAGACGTTTGTGTAGCAGATACAGAACAGACTGTAAGTAAAAGCTGTGCCGACGTGCTGTATGCAGTTTTTGATCTGTTGAACTTGCCCTTGCCGAGTCAGTGCTGCTACGAAGCCAGTGTTTCTAGGAGGCTGTGAGCAATGGATAGTGTGCCTGTGGGCTGGGACCATGGCCAAACAGTGATAAAGCTTTATGATACAGGGAAGTATAATTCTGTGTTGGATGTTCATATGTATTTCTAAACAAAATCCAGATTCATTGTGAAGTTGCACCATCAGCAAAAATACCAAAGGGTGTGATTGTGGATCAATGATTCCTGTAAGTTTTTAATTAAACTGAGGTTTGTGCAGCCTGCCCATGCAGGAGAGCCATCCTTTTTTTGTCAGGGTGACAGGAGAGTGATTGGTTGCATCACAGTCAATTTAATTTGGGTTTGTGAATTTTTACTTGCTGGACATGGAAAAAGAGACTCTCTTATGTAGTGATTGAGCTAATGGCTATAGTGCCCCAGGGATCATTTATAAGCAGCAGTGAGGTGCTTGGGAAGCTGGAGATGAAGCTGCAGGGAAAATGTGGTGCTGGGAGGAAAACTGCTGCTACAGGAAACAAGTAGCATTGGGTTCTGGTGGACACCAATGCAGCCATGAGCCAGCAATGTGCCCTTGTTGCAGAGAAAGTGAACTGTGTCCTGAGCTGCATTTGATAGAGCATTGCCAGCAGGTCAAGACAGGGAATCATTCCTTTTGCTTGGCACTGGTGAGGCTGCACCTGGGGTGCTGGGTCCAGTTCTGCGGCTCGCCAGCATGAGGCAGGGATGTACTGGGGAGATTCCAACAATGGTCCATGAAGATGATGAGGGACTGGAGCATATTTTCTATCAGAAAAGTCTGAGAACTGGGGCTGTTCTGCCTGGAGAAGAGAATGCTTGGAGGGGGGTCTCATCAGTGTATGTGAATACCTGGAAAGAGGGTGCAAAGACAACAGAGCCAGGCTCTTTTCAGAGGTGCCCAGTGACAGGATAAGGGGCAAAGGGCAGAGACTAGCACACCATGAGTGGAAGGGAATGGAGTTTGAAAATCAATCTGAGGAAATTAGAAGGGGCATTTATACGGTATGTGAGGGATTTTATTTGGTTTACAAATATTTATCCTTTTTTAGTAAAAAGGAAACAGAGAAAATGCCAAGACTGTTATCCTGGAACATCGGGAAACACTTTGTTTACTGTGAGGGTGACTGATCACTGGCACAGGTTGCCCAGGAATTTTATGGAGGCTCCATTCTTGGAGATACTTGGCAGTAGCCTGGACGTTGTCCTGGGCAGTGGGCTCTGGGCAACCCTGATTGAGCAGGGGGTTGAACAAGGTGGTCTCCAGAGGCAGAGATGAGATTCAGAGCAGCCCTGAGGAGAAGGACTTGGGGGTGTTGGTTGATGAAGAATGAACATGAGCCGGCAGTGTGTTCTTGCAGCCCAGAAAGCCAACTGTATCCTGGGCTGCATCAAAAGGAGTGTGACCAGCAGATTGAGGGAGGTGATCC
>JASSUY010048903.1:0-19856 GCA_032466535.1 Forpus xanthops
AGCAGGGGGGTTGGAACTAGATGATCTTAAGGTCCTTTCCAACCCTAACTATTCTATGATTCTATGATTCTATGACACAGATGAAGAGCAAGGCTCAAACAGCTTAGCTGTGTTTGGGACTATGTTTGCAGACAGACCTGTGATGGTGGCTTGCTCAAGAGCAGGAAGACCTAATACAGTTGTAAATGTGATTCCAGAGCATGCTACAAGTAATACAAACAGCCTGACAGTGTGTCAGGAATATTTGTACAAAAATAAGGACTTTTTAACAGTGTGACTATGTAATGAAAGATGAGGGAGGAGAGGAAGACGTGTTTGAATATGCCAAAATAATATAATAAAAAATAGAATTCATGCATGTCACCAAAAAATAGCAAATAACAGGCAACCAGATAGTGACAAAATAAGATGCAGATGGGAAACTAAAATGACATTTCTTATCTTCTCAGTGCTTGAGTTTACAACCTTTATACTGCAGGTTTTGAATATAAAGTTCTTGTTTTGTTTTAAGAACACTAGATCACCAAAGAGAGGATTCAGAAGCAGGGTAAAAAGTTGGGTTTTCACTTAATTTTTAAATTTCATTTTTTATTTTTCTTAAAATGTTTGATTATATTTGAATGCTGAAAAAAACCCACAACCTTCAAACAAATGAATCCACCAACAACCTCTACTTTTTATTTACAATTTTTCAGGGAGGGATTGGTTGTAAAGGGACTTTTTCTGACTACGTGAGAATGACATTTACATGGAGATTATTGCATTTGAGACACTCCATGGGGCACAAATCTGTTTAATTAGTTTCTCTTGCTTTAATCATTCTATCCAAGATAGTTTTTTAGCACTTGAAAAATTACAGACAAAAAAATCCAGTTTGTAATAATTTTGCTGAACCATGCAGCAGTCCTCTATGAATTTCCTATTGATATATTCTTTGTTCATTGGCTGAAAGTGCAGCATTCTCTGTGAAGTTATAATATGAGCAAAAAAGTAAGAATAATATATACAAAGCAATGGCTTATATGAACTGCTGGCTAGATGCTGTTCAAACTTCCATGCAGGCAACTGCCACCAGCTGACTCAGAAACTGTCAAAAGCTTCTAATCTGCTTCAGTTCTGCTTCACTTGCAGCTGCGTTTCTGCTTGATGCTGAAATCTTGAAAAGGAATTGCTGTGGCTTTGTTTCAGTTTAGTTTTGACACGGATCTAGCTATACCACAGCTTTGGCAGGTAATAAAACACACTTGATTCACCCATTTCCCAGTGATTTTACAGTCTTGATAATCACAGAATCATAGAATGGTTTGGGTTGGAAGGAATCATCTGGTTCCAATCCTCTTGCCATGGACCAGGACACCTTCCACTAAACCATTATGCTTAAGGCCCCATCCAACCTAGGCCTGAACACTTCTAGGAATGAGGCAACCACTACTTCTCTGGGCAACCTATGCCAGTGTCTCATCACCCCCACAGTAAAAACTTTCTTCCTCTCATCCTGTCTTCATATGAGAGGTGCTCCAGCTCTCTGACAATCTTCATGGCCCTTCCTCTGGACTCACATTAACTGGTCCATGTCCTTCTTACGTTCAGGCCCCAGAACTAAATGCAGTACTACAGGAGAATGGAGTAGAGGGGCAGGACCACCTCCCTCAACCTGCTGGTCACACTTCTTTCTGATGCAGCCCAGGATACAGTCAGTTTTCTGGGCTGCAGGAGCACATTGCTGGCTCACATTGAGGTTCTCATTAATCAACATCCCCAAGTTCTTCTCAGGACTGCTCTCAATCCATTCTCCACCCAACCTGTACTTGTGCTTGGGATTGTCCAGACCCCCCATGCAGGATCTTGCACTTGGCCTTATAGGGCTTCATGAATTTCGTATCTCTCAAGCCTGTCAACATCCCTCCAGATCCTATCTATCCCTTTCCTCCAGTGTGCCAACTGCCCACACAGCTTGGTTTTGTCAGCAAACCTGCTGAGGGTGCACTCAATCGCACCATCTGTGCTGTTGACAGATGTTGAACAATGCTGGTACCAGTACCAACTCCTGAGGAACACAACTTGTCACTGGTCTCCACTTGGACATCAAGCTGTTGACAACAATTCTTTGCATGTTATATGCCAAATGCATTGGCACAGAGGTATTTAAGTTAGGCCTGGATGAATCCAATTGACTTGCTAGAGTGGCTACAATTCCAAACTTACTGGCTAGAATGGCTGGAATTCCTTTGTGCTGCTCTCCTGTTAGACTCTGATCCCCCTCCAGGCTCTGGGCATATCTTGCTGTCAATGGCATCAGACTTGTACAAGCAGAATGGACTGAGATTCCCCTGTCTTGGCAACTTTAGTTTAAAGGCCTCTTCATCAGCTTGGTGAGCCTAGGACTGAAGATGCTCTCCTTCTCTGAAAGCTGGCCCCCAGAAGACAAGATTTTTTATTAGTCAGTAAATTTCATCTTCTCAGATAAGTGAAATTTTCCTCTCTTTCCTGAGTTTAACCAGCAAGCAGTCCTCATTTTCATGATTTTCAAGCCTTCATCTTTAGAGCATTTATACTGAGGTCTGTGAATTTGTCATCTTTCTGTCTATAGAGATACTCTGGTACATCCTAAAGAGAGTATCAAATAGCTGCCAGAGGACACAGCACACTAAACCCCTGCTAGGAGGATTTCTTTGATGAGATACTTATTCTGTGAAACTTCTGTACAACTTCTTACATGACATCTGTTCAATCAAAATATTATTGACTTTTCTCACTGTCCTGGGTTCAGCAGCAGCAGTCATTTTTCTCCTTGGTAGCTGGTGCAGCAATGTGTTTTTGATTTGGGGCCTGGGAGCTGCACTTAAAACACCAGTGGTTTTAGTTACTGCTTGGTAATGGTTTGGTCTGACCAAGAACTTTCTGAGCCTCATGCTCTGCCAGGGAGGAGGGGAAGCCGGGCAGAAGCAGAGACAGGACGCTTGACCCAAACTGGCCAAAGAGCTATTCCATACCACAGCACGTCATGCCCAGGATGTAAAAATGGAGAGCAGAGACCCAGAATGGTGGGAGGTGCACTGCTTGGTTGGGCTGGGAATAGCTGGTGAGCTGTTGTATTCTTTCCTTGCATTTCTCTTGTCATTATAATCATTGGTGGTAGCAGTAGTGATTTGTGTTATACCTTAGTTACTGAACTGTTCTTATCTCAACCTCTGGAAGTTGCATTCTTTCAATTCTCCTCCCCATCCCCCCAGGACTGGGGGAATAAACAGGGGGGAGTGAGTGAACGAAACTGTGTGAGGGACTTTAACCATGACACTCACCCTATCCCCATCAGGATTAAAATGTTAACAGGTTGCAATAGGGTGAAAATCAGAGTTTGTATATAAGGATCATGTATTTTAAAAGTAAATTGTTAATCCGTCAGTAAAACCAAAAAAAGTTTGTGTGTTTTCCTGTCTTTGGAAAAGAGAAATACTTTTCTCAAAATATAAAGGAGCTAATTTTGCTTGTCACTGCAAAGGCACAATGCTTGGTATGCTAACCTTTCAGCCCATAAGCATCTGTCTGTGTATTGGCACTAACTGGCACCAGCAAACATCATGTTTATGTCAAGAAAATAAATAATTTGCTGCTGAATGCATGATGAGGCCTGTCAAAGGGAAATTATAAGTTATAATAATAATAATAATAAGTTATAACCACTTTCTTCGTAGCATGCCTCTTAATTAGAGTAAATTTTAAAAACTTTATAACTGAAATATTCATGACAGAAGTAATAGTCTATCTAAAAAACATTCATTGAAGATCACAGAATGGTTTGGGTGGGAAAGGACCTTAAGATCATCAAGTTCCAACCCCCTGCCATGGCCAGGGATGCCTCACCCTAAACCATGTTGCCCAAGTGTCCAGCCTGGCCTTGAACACCGCCAGGGATGGAGCATTCACCAGTTCTCTGGGCTGCCTGTTCCAGTGCTTCACCACCCTCACAGCAGAGAACTTCTTCCTAATATCCAACCTGAACTAACCCCCAGTACAAGCAGACAGACTGTGGTGGTGGTTACACTCTCTGAATGCTAATGTCAAAACAAAGTGGTTTTTTTAAAATGAGAGCTATGGCCTGGACTGTCACACAGCTGCAACATCTATCCACTGCATGAGAAACTGGAGTGCTATGGCACAGAGGTACAGCTAAGGAAAATACCTGACAAAGAAAACCCCTATGACATTGCATTTTAGAGCTTACAAATATGCTCTAATAAACCATCTACAAGAATGCAGCCCTGCAAGTGTTCTTCTCCTACCTGTTAATTCTACTTCCTTTAGTAGGCAGGATGCAGAATCTAAACAAGCTCATCTTTGGGATTCTGCAGTAGCTGCATTTTCAAGTACATTTGCATAGCTGTTCCACAAAGTGAACCTGTTACAGGTCTCATTGTCACCACTGCAACTAACTATGCAGTGAGGAAAGCACAACCTGTTCCTTTTCTAGCCACATTCTTCAATTCATGCTTTTTGTCATATTGTACAATGTTTGTACAGCACTTTAATCCTGTAATTGACATCAAGTCTTCTTGCTGACATTTTGAGAAAATGCAGCTAAGATAAGACAGATTTTTATTTTTTTGTTTTTCAATCTTCTTTCAATACCAAAACTGAAGAAAAGTGTATTCAAGAAGGACGTTTGAAGTAACATGCAGGAGCTAAATCCTGTTAACAAGTAATGAAAAGTGTGCTTAAATCCCATAAACCTCACTTATTTGCTTTTAATGTTTATAAACTGTTTCTTGAAATAAGTGTTTCTGTTGATGAATGCAAGAGTGAAATATTTCTTGTTTAAGGGAAAACATAAAAGGTAATGCTTTTTTCCTAACAAGATTGTGCTTAGTTATGGCATAGGACTGCTGATATTGAAGACTTAGAGCTGAGTACCAATAAGGCTTTATTAATGTTTAGTGACAGTGTGCCTAGCAGAAAGGATGGAATTGATAGATACCTATGCTTTTTTACACTATTTTTTCTGTGACTCCATTATCGCTGTGCAGCACAGAAAAAGGCTGCCTACTAGGCACATCTAATAAGCCCGTTTACTAACACCAAAAAGGATGCTACAGTAATTTCATTCTGTACACTAAGTCCTCATTCCTCACATCACAGGGTTTATAGGCAAAGAAGTAATCGGTTTCGTTTTATAAAGTCAGATTAGTTCCCTAATTCCCAATTCACCTAACATGAACAAAGACTTGTGCTGACACAGCACAAAGAGGGGGAGGTGCTTCAGGGAGGGAAGGAGAAAAAAAACAAAAGTCAACAAGCACTGAGACATAACACTTTGTACCATGAAACTACAGCTTAAATCAGGAGCAGCTTAATTTCTCCAGAGTGGGGAATGAGCAGCAGCTGTAATTACTGCCTGTAAGTGCAAACACTCACTCATTCCCCTGCCTCAGAGAGTTTGAGCTGCTGCCGGCCATTTAAGACAATTCACAGTTCCCTTGCCATTGTAAACAGTTATATCCAATAATGCCTCTCACTTCTTCTCCCTTTTTAAAAGGAGTTTCTTTTTTAACCTACATCATCTCAATCATCTGGTTTACATCAGGGCCTTGCAAAGGTGGAGGCAAAACTGGATGGGCTGCAAACCACACAGCAGGCATAGAAAATCCAGTTGTTAAGCTATAGCCCACAGGCTGGTGTGGCTACAGACAGTAATTAAGGATGACGGATGATGGATTTGAATGTTCCCAATGTTCCCCACTAAAAAGGGATCCATGACAACCTGCGCAATATTTCTAGTATTCTGTTTTTTCACTTTTGGTCCGACAATCTTTCCTATTTTGATTTGCAGATTTCTGTTTTCAGAAACTAAGTAGATTTAATGTCATCACTCACTGATAGTACTTGGCTTCTAAGAGTTGTAAGAGGATTTTCAAGAACAGACCTAGTTCTACTCCAAGGGGAGAGGGAAAATCTACTGGGCATCCATCAATGTATCCCAAGGGCACACACATTATCAAGTAGGTTTGATCAGAGGCCTCCTGTAACCTAGTTCAAAGCACTCTTCACAAGCAAGTCTGGCTTGTGTTCCTGTCTCTTTCTAGCTGGTTTCGTTTTTCAGTACAAGCATCAATAACACCAATTGAAACATATGCAAGATATGACCCTAAATTATGCAAGACTACACGTATTTTACTAAGTATCACTTTTGAACCCCGTGCCAAAAATCTACTTGCTATTGAATAATTGGAAATTTCTACTTATGTCATAGTTTGCTAAAGTATATGGTAGCTTTTAGGTCTGAACTAATACTTTCTGTGCTCTAGCAGTGGAATGAGGCAGATTTGCTCTATTTGAATTTGAAAAGCTAATTCATTAGCACATTACGCCTACATCAAAACGTTCACCCTCGGAGGTGCTAAAAAGTCATCTGTCAGTTTTCTAGAATTTTTAATTCCATATCATCATTACCCATACAACACGAGATTTTTTTCTTCATGCCAAAAATGATAACTGTGTTTTGCTTTATATGCATGAGCCCACTATATCTTTCTCTCCATGCCTTAATTGTATCTTAATTCTTCAGAATAGGACTTAAAGGACTGCCCCTTGAGGTAGAAATTGCACTGATGTCACTGTACTTACAGTGACTTGGTACTGTTGCACAAGTCTCTTTTGATAGACAGTCAACACAACAAGGACACAAGGATAGTTTACTCAAAAGATAAAATACAGGCATAGCTGCAGGAGGGCACACAGGCAGTTCCCACCCACTGCTGATACTTCAGGCTCCACAATTCTGTTTTCTCTCTGGCAAGCAGTTACATACTTAGCTCTCAGTTAGACTTCTTTCCTTTTCCTCCCCTTTACCCTCAGATTCCTAAGGGAACAAGATATGTTCCTGAGAATATTTCTATTCTCATTTAGCCAATTAAATTCTCTAGTGGATGTGCCATACACAGATCTACACACACTCAACAGTAAATCAGTAGCAGTATTGAAGCATTTTTCAGTATGAATAGCTGAGGCATACTCAGGTTGCTAATGAAGAGGATTTTCAATATACTTTTTTCTCTTTTTTACCTTGGTTTACTTTATCATCATTATAAGCTGCAGCAGGGTTTATAAGCCAGAAGTACAGGTGAGCAAGCAGAAAGCAGATGAAAGGAGCTCTCTGAACAAGTAACTCCTGGCAGCATGGCAGAGGTTGATCTGAGGGGATAGTCAGAGGAGGAGAAGATAAGAGCTGTGTGTGGTCCCAGGACAGCCTTGTGCAGCTGCTGTGCAGGAGGAAAAGACCAGGAATGCTCGTGACATCCTCAAGATGGCAGCTACAAAAAAGGAAAAAAGAGAAAGGAATGGAGGAAAAGAAAGCTCCAGTTATGTTCCAAGTTAATGTTGAAGTTTGAAACTGGTACCAAGAGTTTTTATTTAATATGGAAATAGAGAGATAGCCACTGGGATTTGAAAAGAGGAATTACATCTCTGTGTCAATAAAAAGGAAGATTACTTTGGTAGCTTCAGATAGGGGGTAAGAGGTTTGGGGCCTATTTGGATAATAGATTCAGAGCTCACATCTAACACATTAAGTTTAATAAACAATACCAAAAATATCTTGCCACACATTCACAGTAATTGTAATACACTTAGCTACTGAGAGTTTTCATCAATCCTTCCTCTTCCCCTCACTTGCCTTTATGTCCACAGATGACAAAAATCTTGTCTTTCCAATTCTTTCTTAAGTGAGAAAATGTAATTGCTATTGAAGATTCTACCTCCAGTGTTGCTTTTCTTTAATCATGGAGAGACATTCAGCTGAACTCTTACCAATTGAATTTCAGTGTGTTTACATAAAACTTGATGTGAATACAATGAATTTCTGTGTGTTGTAAAGACAATGGTTTTTATTCTGCAAAATGCAGCACATTTCCATATTTATCACTGTAAGCATGGAATTGCCTAAAGGCAGCACATCTCTAATTAATTTTTACCTCAGTGTGAAAAGAATCCTAAATCATTAATCATTTGCCTTGCATTATACACTGAAAGAAAATTCTCCTGTCCTGTTCTATAGAAACACACAAATGTATGCACACAATCTCTTTGAACTTGACTTTCCAACAACCTGGTTACAAATGGAACTCCTCTCAAGCTCTTGATCTAAGCTGATCTACCCCTAGGAGAACAGTCCTCCTATAAGGATGGGGTAGAGTTGCCAGTGGCTGACCAGCAACTTTTTCCACAGCCTGTATCATTTTCAACAGGCTCAGATGCTGAATTGAATTGAACATCTAATGTATATTTTCTAGATGGTTGTTTTTAGCTTTCATTCACCTTCCATAATTGTCTGACAACTGTTTCCTCAGCCCAACTAATCTTCTGTCTTCTATTATTTTCCATTACATGAGGTGAATAAATAGCTTTCTGTCAGAGAAGGCAGTTTCATTTCTTCCACATACGTATTTTTTCCCTACATAAATTCAGTATATTGGATGTTATGCTTAGTCTCCAGTACAGCTGCTTAAATGAATATACTTGATAATTCCATCTGCTACCTAAACAAAGCCTGGAAAATCAACTTATGATACATTACAACATTATATAAATATTAACTAATCTTTCCAATAAGGCTTTGCCACTGGCAGTTACTACTGGCCCATCCAAAGGGTGAACTAATGAAGAAATGGAGAGAATAATTTATGACTCCAAATTTCTTCTACCACTCAAGATTCTCAGGACTTTCTTCAGGAACTGGTGAAACTTACAGGTTAGGCAAGGAATTATTTGGTGGCCAAATTAAAATTTCTCCCATGTAAGGAATTCTGATCATGTGTAGACAGAACTGGATGCATATACTGAACTTTTAAAGCGCTCAGAACTCTTTGATCCTTAAAAAAACACCAGCCTCTATATTAATCTGAAGCACTAACCTTTATTTCTTTTCGTTTTTTTTTAATTTTCAAATTTCCCAATTTATCAAGTATGTCTGAATATCCTAAAATAATTCTGCCATTCTTGATAATCATGTGAAGTTAACTAACTTTACCAGGCCTAAGCATGATCAAAATCACCAATAAGGCATTTCTTTGCCCAGGTTATACAAGTGAGTTCTCATTTAAGGAGGCGAGTAGTGCTGTATTTTATATCCAGGGTGAACAATTTTTGCATCACGAGGACTTACATTTAATTCAGTTGACGAGGCTGGCCCACACAGTCAGCTGCTTGATCCACGACTCCTGTGAGACAATATGGAGAGACTTAGTTTCACATCAAAGCCAGCTAAATAAGTTGTGCTGACAAGAGAAAATAAATCTCCTTAATGCTGAAATATAAGTAGTATTTAATTGTATGTTGTAACTAAGTGCACAGCTATATTTTAACATTTCCTAATCAAATTTTTCTTAATTCAGCATTTTTTTACATTTCAACCAAATTAGGATATAAATTAGTGTCAACAGATTCTAATATCACACTGGATAAAGATTTCTACTTTCAGGTAGCATTAGCACTCTTGCTTTAACATGATCTTCTGAACCACAAAGGGAGATTCTGAAGACCATCTTTTAAATATTCTCACAAGCTTGCCTAACACACGTGTTGCCCTCAAAGCTAATATTTTAGAGCTAAAATCAAAAAAATCGTTTCGATGTTGACACACATACTAAGACTACATAACTTTCTGCTAACATACAGATTATCGTAAATAGTAGCTTTTCTTTCCTCTCACTGTTAGTATTTGCTGTGTCATAACAGATTCAGGCAGATAGTTTGTGAAAGTTATTGCTAAGATGAAATGCTACTCTTCCTACTTTCTTAACAGACTGTCAACAATGGATATGCAATAAAGAGATGAATGAAGATAAAAATTCTCTACAAGGGGTTTATGTTTATCGTGTAGCATTTGCAAGTCACTCAGTACTAAATACACTGCATCACATTACTTCAATCTATGTATAACTTTCTGTGAAGGCTCTTTGAAAGGTGATATGCTTCTATGAAGGCAGCTCTTGGAAGTGGATCTATATGATTTTGGCATCTGAAATGGATTAGAGATATAATTAAGGCAGAGGGTCTTTTCCCTGTGCATTGTGGGTTAGGATGGCTTTTTCTCAAGCAAGTGGGCTTCTGATTTTGTTTGAAAGCTTTAAAAATATGTTACTTTAAAAGAATTATTTTTCTTTCTCCGTGATGGAAATATTCTTTTATATATTCATAGTATGCATTCATATATATGAATAGATAATATCTTGTGTATTCAGAGTACATTTTTTAAATATTCAGACTGTATGCAGTCCAAATAAATTACTGTAAAATTGATTCTTTATAACAAGAAATAGTTCCTTGTATGTGAGCAGAATTAGGAAAAAGTAATCTGTATTTGGTAGTTAGGAGCATATAATTGTTTAACGGAGATCAAAATGAGAATAAGCACATCATATGGCACCTTAGAGCAGATCAGCTCTATGTCATTTAATGTAATCCTTTAAGTCCAAACTCCAGATCTTAAAAACTGTACATCACTTAATTAAGTAAAGCACACAAGGTCATGAAGATAAAAGTTTCTGGAGCTGTCTGAAATTATAGAACACAGCTTTGAAGTGTACTAGAGCAAATAAGAGATCATAAACAGGCAAAAAAATCCACTTACATAGTGTCATAGAAGGGGTCAGCTCAGCAGGACATATCATTTGTCTGCAAGACAATTTAAAGCCTGCTTTCATTACTTATGTTCAAGCACAGATGATTTCAAAGATTTTTCTGTGCCTTAGATTTCTGTAGCACATCTTACAAAACCACCTCAAAACCAAAGAAAAGTATTTTAAAAATGCTAAATATATGTTCATGGTAGAGGCTTAAGAATAACCCATTTAAGTCTGTTGTAGCAAATGCAGCAACTGGCACAGCAATAGTCTCTGTGTTATTCTCAGTTCTGGTATTTTGCCAGTTCTTTTGACTTTTACCCAAGAAAAGTTTAAACCATTTAAATGAGCTCCTGAAATCCTTAATGTGGCATGTAGTTGAAATTCTTGTTTAACAACTTTCAGGTTTTGAAATAAATTGGTTTTAAAACATATAGAAGAAATAAAAAAAAAAAATAGAAATTAGTTCTTTCTGTCTGCTCGTTTTTTTTTTTTTTGTTTTTCAGAAAAAAAAAGATTGCCTTTAATAAGAGAAATATTTGAAGCTTTTATATGATTTATTATTTATATTATAATAGCAAGTAGGTATAAGAGACAAGAATGAACTCTCCCTTTTCAAGACAGAAACCAGAATACTCATAAACCATGGTCAGACTGAATTCATTAGAGTAACAAGAATACCAGAACAGTTAAACAACTTGCTTCATGATTTTTAAACAGTTTGTAGATAAAGATACACTTGATGAAACACCATTAAGGAAGTCTGAAATCTGCTATTTTGAATATATAACCTAGGCATGTCATTTTCCTACAGCAAGAAATTTAAATTTAAAGGACTAAAAATAATAGCAACTATTACAATTCTAATCCAACCCAGGAAAAAAAAAATATGAACTTTGAAACAAGCAAAAGTATCTTTCTCAACATTTATAATGGAATAGGAACCAAAAGATAAAACACAGAAACTCCAACCTCACTGCTGAATTCTGTCTGAAGATCCTAATCATTGGTACCAATCTGGGTAAAATGGGGTCCTGTTTTGAAGTGTCCTATGTAAATCTAAAAACCAACTCATGACACAAAAGTCTTAATTATTTACTTTTAGAATGACAAAGGACACATGCTTCTAATCTTGGTTATTTAAATGGGTCACTCTGTCTCAGCACTAACAAAGTCTCTTTCATTATGGCAGCCATTTTTTACACAGCAAATTCATCCTCTCAATATCAGGGTGGGGTCATTTCCTCAAGAATTTTAACTGTGTTTTACAGAAGGGAATTTAGAAACACTGACACAGAAAGGAAAGAATGGCTTTTGTTCCCAAATCATGTCGTATTCAGTCAGCCAGTGTTTAGATTCTCCATGCTTTACCAATAATAAAGAACAGAGACATGTTACTGGAGTTGTTCCAGAAAGTGTCCCAGTGGAGATTGTTAGCCACCAGACCTAGGACACTTAAGTGACATCATATCTTCCCCATAAATGACAGGAGGACTGTCATAGGTGTAGTGTCATGGGGAGAAAGCAAACAGAACATCACATCACAGAATTTATGTAATAACCTCTCTTCCTTATCTCCCCTGTCTCTTTTTCTGATTTAAATAGGACCTCATTTCATGAAGAATCTTACTCTGGAATGTTATGTCTCCTGGTTTTGACATTCTTGGAGGTAGAACATTGAAATGCAGAAAAAAAAAAAAAAAAAAAAAAAAAAAAGGAAATCCTGGGAGCCTGCCAGTCTTGCAAACAGCCTGAAAACCATGTTCCACTGAAGGAACATCTTTTATTGTCTTTGGCTCAAGGCACATCAGATGATTTTGAAATGATCACAGGGGGGTGAGATAAGCCTGTTTTGGCAAATATATTGCAGGAAGGAGGCGCCTGGGGTTTTAAAAGTCCACAGTTCAATTAAATTTTAGAACAAGTGCTGCAAAGAAACAGGTTATCAAAGTTGGAAATTATTTTTAGGCCTCAACAGGAAAGAAAAACATAATTCAGAAACTTTATTTCTTGCTAAAGCTAGCAACCTATGTAATTCTGAATGGATTGACACAAATCAGTTGTCTTTCTGAACTCTACTCAGAGTCTAGAGCAACCTCAGCCTCAACCTAAAAAATAAAAGATGACAGCCATCAGGTCAGTAAGTTTTAAGTACCGTTTGTCCCTGCTTCCCATATTCTTCTATGAAAACAGAAGAGTTGCCACTTCAGAAAGGACTACAGATTTTTCATACTACAAGATGCTGTAGTGTTTCCAGTCTGATAATGGTTTTGGGATTAAAGCTTCAGAGGGTGTGTGAACAAAGGGTGCTCACGGTTCAAAGGCTAAATGTGCATTTGTTAAATGTGAATGAGACGAATGTGAAATTTCTTTTTCCTTCTCTGTATGGAGGAAGGAAGAGGAATTGAGTGACAAAATTCATATTTATGGTCTGAGTGTTGTTTGATCTGGGATTGACAATACTGAATATTCAGTAAACTTCATAAATATTTAGGCTGGATGCACACATCCATTTCATTCACATCACAACCTTGTGTAAAGTCTGAAGGGTGGCATGGATGTGGAAAAAGGAAGGAATTGCTTAATGCTCATTATTTATGTATAAATTTTGATGGATTAGGACCTTGGAAAACATAACTGTTTTATAACTATTTCTGTTGCTTAATACAAGTGATAGTACACTCCTCTCACATTCCTGTTTATGCAGTCAGAAGTATTTTTGTCATAAGGAACATTTTGTTGAAGAGCTAGGTTTATAATTCTAAATAGGAGAGACTTCAATTATCAGTTCACTCACCTGGAAACTATTAATCATCACTAAAAATTGGTTCTCTCTTTTCTTATGTGTCAACAAGAAGCAGCTCAGTACAACTTACACCAATGCAGTGTACAATTTCTTCAAAAAGCCACCAGTGACTCCTCTGACATGACCTTTTTCAATACTGAACTGAATTATATAACAATGAGAAATATAAAACTGAGTGAATCCCTGTCCCCATTTTCTACAAAACAAATTTTTCCTGACAGTCCATTTCAGAGGAATTAAAAGCAGAGATAAAATTTCATAACTGTGCCATCTTATCTGTAAGAACAAAATCCTAATACTTAAAATATTCTATATGAAATTCAGCATTAATTACTTACCAAAATGCCAATGCAAATTACTTAATGAACTATTCAAAATGGCATCTTACTAACCTTAATGTAATCTTTAAGATCTAATTCAGTTATGCCTTACTTCAAGCTGAGTGCTCTCAATGTTAGGCTGCAAAATTTATGCTTAAACATGTGCTTTCTTCCTGCCTACTTCTCCCTGTTCTCTAATATTGGAGCTCTTCCTTCTCTCTCCTCAGGTGTCCATTCCTGTGTCCATTGATCATCATCCGTATCACTTTTTCCACAATATCAGTGCACAAACTATAAATATTCCAACATGCTAATTCTTCCTTATCCATACAAAGAAAAAGAAATTATTTCCTAAGGGAATAATTGAACTTCCTGATACACATAGGTGTTTTACTCCAACTACAAATTCCAGATAATTAAAAGCATTTTTTAAAATTTCTTGTAGCAAGAAACCCATAGTATAAATATACAACTTTTTTTAGATATTGAATTTTTTATTTGTAGTTGGTTGAAGTAGATTATATATGATACCTGAATATTTATTTTTGTGCAGAAGCTGGGTTTCTTTTAAATATCACCCCGTGTGTAGCAAAATGCTTAAACATGCCTAAAGATAAGCACAAACACAGTCTTTTTAAGGTGAACAGAACTCATCCCTTGCCAGGATTATGCATCTGTTTAAGAACATTGAGTCATGATGATAATATAGTTGAATGAATGTCTTCTGTTATTCATTTAGAAATTTTAAAATAAATCGACAAAAAAGTCACTATTTAGTCACTATTTTAAAAAGATAACTCTATGAACCTATAACAGCTGAACCTTTAAATTCATTATGATGCATTATGAATCCCAACCTTTTTTACTGATGCTCAAAACTGCAGTAAGACTTCATTGTACAAGCTGTGTTAAACACAATAAATCACAAGTTCTATAAAAGTCTGATCACTGGAAGTACTTCTGGTGAATTCTGTAGAAGGGCTCAACATGTGCAATTTGCAAGTTAGAGGAGATCTAATCATGCCAAAAGATTGAATGGAGTTCTGAAGCCCTTACAACCATATCTACTCCTTCTGGTGATGTCAGCAGCAAGTGCAGCAGGACCAGTACTTGTCTCACTGTAGCTGGGGAGTGGGTAACAACAAAAATACGCTCTGTGTTAACTCACAGCTAAACAATTGCCTGGCTCTGCAACACACCTTATGTTCATTGTACCTGAGGGTTATTTTAAGCCCTGTGTCAGACTGGATCTGGCTATGCTTCAGGACAGGAGGATTAGAGTCCACTGTGCATTCTCTGTGCTAAGCAGTGTTAATGGGAAAGAAAAGGTGTCAGTCTAGTTAAGGAGAGTGTGGAATTTTCTGCTTGATAATCGAGGCCAAAATCCTATTTCCTCAATGGATACTATCATGAAAGGAAAACCTTCATCTTTCTTTCTGGACAGATATAGGCATGCCAAAGAGAGGGCTTCAGGAGCTGCTGAATCCACATGCCATGGAGAGTAAGGACATGGAATAAGGAGAGGTACAGCCAACACACAGAAAATGGTCACCTTCCTTTATTACCTTCCAGCCCTCCTGAAACAAGTAAGAATCAGTGGTGGCTTGTGTCCACTAAATCCTGTTTGTTGTTAAAGCATTAATTCTATGGGCTACCCTTTACTTGCAGTGTAATGGAATTCCATGTGACTTAGAGGAATGTAATATAAATACATTTAAGTATTAATATGTCACATTTGCAGAGCTACACTCTCCTAGCCATTACTCTTGGTAAGCCTGGAAAGCGTTCTGTCGTCACTGGCTCAGAACAATAAAAAACAATTTTTCAAACCCCAGTAAGTGGAAGGAACAATCTTGAATAGATGGGTATTATTATTTTTAATGAGAATCAGTAATCATCATTATTTCTAGTTGTTTTATATCAGAAAAGTAGAATACATATTATTTAAAATGCTGTATGGTAAAAGGTATTGTCCAGCCATTGGCCAACACATTTAAATATAATTTTGAACAAACTGCAGAGAATGACTGGATGACAAAGTACTTTATCAATGTGTTTTTATTTTCCATAATGCTACTTTTGTTTGCTGAGCTCGCTGCCTATGAACAAATTTTCAAAATGCTCACTTTTGATTTAAACAGCGCTATCATTTCTGAATTTACTATAGTAATATTGTGAGCCATAACACTGTAAAGACATAAAAGCAATTTCCTCTGTCTATGATAGTGCTTTTTAAATAAATGAGTAAAACTTATGTCTATCCCATGCAGAAAACAAAAACAAAACTAGAATTAATAAAATTACAAATGCAGCTTTTACAGACTTATTTAAAACTGAGCAATAGCTATGGAAAAGTTTTGTGGATACATCTTTAAAACCCAAAGAATAGTTTCACACCTTCACTGAAATGCCTCAGGAAGGAACACATCACATTCTTTCTAAAACTTAGGACTTCTGTTCCTATAACCATATTCCAACATGACAAGTTCCAACAAGTTAGATCTTAGAGTCTGAAAAGGAATACTTTAATGCAAATACTTTGCCAATATATGAAGCTTCATTATGAAATCTTACTTTCCATCCAGTATTATATTTCCAGACCAACTTCACTGAACATCCTAGAAATCACGCCTTCATTATTTTTTCTGATATTTACAGGCCCAGAGTACCAAGAGTTTTGAGACAAACAGAACTTGTTTCCTGGTTCTTCAAAGCACAGTTAATAGGGAAAGAGCATCAGAGAAAATGTGGTCCATTTTTTTTCTGAGTAGCTCTTCCACAACTCCTGTGTCTCATATTATGGGCAAGTAGAGAGAACTTTTTATGGCATTAACTGACTTCTCATCTATCACTGATGAAGATGTAGCTGTAGAATGAATTAAGCAGCTCATTCTGAGTGACATAAGGAATAGAAATTTCTGCCAAGAAATTCCTGTTAAAATAAAAAATATGACAGGCTTTAGATTAGGGTTAGGTTATCAACAGCTTCCTGGGTTTGGAAGTGAAAAACAGAGAGACCCATATGGATAAACAAATCAGATATTTAATATTTTTTTTTTAATTAAAAAAACAAGTTAAACAATGGAATCCCTTGTCTGAAATTAAATTTGGTGCTTGATTTTGTTCTAATTGTAAAAAAGCAAACTAGGTAAAGGACCAGGTTTACCAAACTGAAGATCGTATCCCACTTTTGCCTACCAGCCTAATTATAAGAAGCTGTGGGTAATCTGTGCTCATTCCAGCTTCTCAATAGGCAGAAATCACTACATTTTTAAAGGAATTTACCAACAGAGTGCACAGAGATCTATTCTGGGTTGCATACTGTTCAGCATGAATCTGAAATAAAAGGCAAGGAAAAAAAGATGAATAATGAGGTAACAAAGTTTTCAGATAACAAAAAAAAAAAAAACTCATACTAGTTTAATTTAATATGGCAGAGAATAAGATGTGAAGATACTGAATGAAGAGTCGAATATGGCAGATAAAATTATTTGACAATAAGTGAAAAGAATTGCACATGGGGAGAAAATCCTAAGTGTGCCCATAACTTAATAGTCTCTGAATGAACTATCATTTAAGAAAGAGATCTGGAGTCATTTGTTGCTATAATTCAGGAAAGTATCCACATAACAGTAGTCAAAAATGAAAATTAAAAAACATACAGTAAGAGAAAAAAAGAAACAAAAAAAATGCCACCATGCAAATACAGGCTGCACCCACTACTTGAACTGTAAGGTTTCATCCATGCCATAGCAGGAGCATAAGTGGGGAAATTCTACCATGGATAGCCAGGTATTTGGAACTTTTTTGTATGAAAAGAGAATAAACAAACTCAGATTTTTCCAGCTTGGAAAACAAGTCTCTGAAGATGTTTATGATATTTTGAAAAACTGTTTTGTAAGGATTAAACAGCTACAACAACAATACATATTACTCTGATCATTGAATCATGAACAGTATAAAGAGGGTGAATAGGAAATTACAATGAATGTTTACAGATGTTAATTTTACCAACTAGCAATGACAATTAGCAATATATATATATATATACCGATTAGTTATATATGTAACAATACATCATAACAATTACAGGTACTTATTACAATGATTGTTACTACAATGGAAACAGAGAATCAAAGAATAGTTAAGGTTGGAAAGGATCTTAAAATCACCTAGATACAACCCACTGCCATAGGCAGGGATGCCTCACCCTAGAACATGTCACCCAAGGCCCTGTCCAGCCTGGCTTTGAACGCTGCCAGGGATGGAGCATTTACCACTTCTTTGGACAACCCATTCCAGTGCCTCACCACCCTCACAATAAAGAACCTCTTCCATATATCTGTCCCTAACTTCCCATTTAAGTTTGAACCCATTACCCCTTGTCCTATCACTGCAGTCCCTAATGAAGAGTCCCTCTCCGGCATCCAAATGCTATTAAATTGTGAGACAGGGCAGCTTAGTGCTGTGGAAGCTGATAGTAAAAGTGATTTATGGAACAGACTGGAGAAATTCACAGGAGACAGGGCCATCAATGGCTAGTAAACACTATGCTTTTTGCCCAATATCAGTGTAATATATTCTCTATTTGTTTGACATAAGCTGGAAGAGAAAACCTGAAAAAGACTTTGTCTTCCTTGGATTTTTAAACTTTTTCTGTATATATCCAATATTGGCCACTGTTGGTGACAGATTGTGGCCTAGGTGGATCTTCTGTTTAACTCAATTGAGCAGTATTTATATTCTGGAATCTATAAAGTTTGTCAGATATTAAATCAGCCCTGTATTATTAAACTTATAGATGCATACGAAGAAGAGTAACCCAAGAAACTTAAGAAATTCTTAGGTTGACAGTTAATCTTAGTTATTAGAATTAGGAATGATTCAAGATAACTTTGTGCAGATTCAAAAGATTTATACCCAGCAGTAATGCAAAGGATTTATACACAGCCAATGTTAAAGAGTTCCAATCACTTGTAACAAAAGATATTTTTATTGCTTCTGAAAACAAGTAATTTCACTTTTTATTTCTGTTGATTTCCGAATATCACCATTTCAAGGGTTGGTTCTAAGGTTTAGAGGGCATTAGACAGTGTCACTGGTCATTTTACTATTCGAGAGTAACCCACAGAACTTAAGTTCTGTCACAAGTCAGGAGGTACACTGTACTGTAGCCCAGGCAATGATATCAATTACACAGAGTTCCCCTTACTTGTGCAGACTGCTACTAAAGTAACCAAGTCACTGCTACATAGGGATGTCACAAATTAAACGATGCCACTGTCTCTAAAATGTCCATGTCAGACAAAATTCTGTAATTCTTGTTGATCAGGGTGACACATAAACTGGTTTTGTTGCCTTGAAGCAGAGGACTGTTTTGTCACTGGTGTTGGTGGGGACAGGGTTTCACCTGTGATATTCAGGAAATAAACAGTTCTCCCCTTTGGAAAGAAAATATTTTGACACAGACAAGTGATATGACGATTAAGTTTGCAATGTTTATTTATACATTCTGTTACACGAGAGGTATCTTAGATGCAATGAGTTTCAATTCGTATTTTCACTTAGTATTTACTGCTGAATTTTCTTGGAGTGCTTGACAGCTCATGTCAGTAGTATGGAAAGCTGATATCTACAGACTCACTTTATAGGATGTGGGAATGGAAATGTAAAATTATGCTAACTCAAGCAAAAAAAAGTATATTTTAATTGGTTATATAATAATTTTTTTTTTTCTGATAAACTTAGACATTTCTTAGAAATTTCTGAGGAACTTTATACAATCATCTTCAAGTGCAAGGTCCTACAACTGGGTCGGAGCAATCCCAGGCACAGCTACACGTTGGGGAGAGAAGAGATTCAGAGCAGCACTGCAGAGAAGGAATTGGGGGTGTTTGTCGATGAGAAAATTAACATGATCCAGCAGTGTGCGCTTGCAGCCCAGAAAGCCAACCGTATCCTGGGCTGTATCAAGAGGAGCATGACCAGCAGGTCAAGGGAGGTGATCCTGCCCCTCTACTCTGCCCTCGTGAGACCCCACTTGGAGTATTGTGTGCAGTTCTGGTGTCCTCAACATACAAAGGACATGGAACTGTTGGAACAAGTGCAGAGGAG
>JASSUY010048906.1:0-11515 GCA_032466535.1 Forpus xanthops
CCATGTCAGGGGTGTTGGAACTAGATGATCTTAAGGTCCTTTCCAACCCTAACTATTCTATGATTCTATGATTCTACTTGCTGGACTCTGCAAGCTGTATGTTGCAAAGAAAAAAGCCCAGTATCCACGTGCTTACAGAGCAAGTTCACTTCTAAGGCACATGCTTACTGGACCAAAAATAACTTTTCTCAGGTTAATGGATTAAAAAATAAAGGATAACAAACCTGTTAAATGTTAATGCACAACTACTTCAGTTGGAAGTAGAAACCATTCTCCAGTTCTGCCAAGTTACATATTTTTCCTGAGGTAGACAAATTAAACATACATGCTCTTAACTATGCTGAGAAAATGAGGAATCACAGTATTCTTTCTCATCATTCAGACTTTGGGAAAACTAGGAAGCTTATTAGACTGTATGACAATTTCATTTCATGCTACCTCAGGCCAATTGCTACCATCCTTGTCTCCCTCCAGCTCTCCTTGACAGATGCAGTAGCAGCGGGCTGCTCCAGCCAATGTGCTACTATAGCACTTTGTAAGGTGCAACCAAAGTCCTGCTGATTTTGATATCTGTGTTTCAGTTGGAGCCAAGATGAACATGATAAGCAAGAAGTGCAAATTGATATAGAGTTTGCCTTGCAAATCAAGATAATCCAGGTATTTTGTAATTACATTCCGTAAAGCACAAAACAGTTTTTAATTTGTAAATCGTTGTATTTATTTTCCACTCCTCTTAGACTACTAATGTAAAATATTTGTTATGAAAATGTTGTAATGTTGGCCTTTGCTCTTTAAAAATGTTTCTCGATCCATAATAAATTATGACCACTCTTTAATCTCTTTTGACAATTAGGGATTCAGGCAGTTTCCATGCGTTCTTAATATGAATCCAGGACAATTTATCCAGTTCTTGGATAACAGCCAGTCTGTTTAGTTCCCAAACACTGGGAAGTGAAGTTATCAACAGACAGGTAATTATATATGGATGTTGGACATATCCTTGGGTGGCATGGTTTAGTGGGAGATGTCCCTGCCCATAGCACGGGGGCTGGAACTAGATGATCTTAAGGTCCTTTCCAACCCAAACTATTCTATGATTCTATGTTGCCTATGAAGCTTGTGTTAATGGTGTCCAAATAAATATTTACTGATAATCACCCATCCATCAGGTGGAATTACAGTTCTGCAAAGAACCAGGAATTTTATGGACAAAACGTTTCAATTGGAAGAAGTAAAAATACCAGATATTTTGTCAGAAATCTTCCTGTTAAGTCATAATGAAAGATTATGAGGACCTTCAGAGGTCCTGCATTTAACACAGTCTTTTTAGGACATATACACTGGCGAAAGATACTTCCACCCTCCCCCTCCTTGTAAGTTCCATTATGATCCTCCAGGTTTGGTACTAAAATTTCATATGGTACTCATATGGTATTCATGTGGTACTGACTATTTCCTTATTTACAGAACTGTTGAAAGGGGAAGACCAACTGACATTCTATACCTGGACTTGCACAAAACATTTGATATTGTCCTGTTTAACATCCTTGACTTTAAACTGGAGAGGCATAAATTTGATAGATGATCATCTGCTGGGTAAAGAAATGGCTGGATGGCTGCATGGAGAGAGCTGTGGTCAATGGCTCAAACATAGAATCATAGAATCAATGTCCAGCTGGAGACCAATAACAAGTGGTATCCCTCAGGATTGGTGCTGGGACCAGTCTTGGTCAACATCTTTGTCGCTACCATGGATAGTGAGATTGAGTGTACCCTCAGCAAATTTGCCGATGCCACCAAGCTGTGTGGTTTGGTTGATACACTGTAGGGAAGGAATGCCATCCAGAGGGACCTTGACATGCTTGTGAGGTGGGTTGATGCCAACCTTATGAAGTTTAACCATGACAAGTGCAAGGCCCTAACCTGGATCAGAGCAATTCCTGGCAAAGCTACAGGTTGGGCAGAGAAGAGATTCAGAGCAGCCCTGAGGAGAAGGA
This sequence comes from Forpus xanthops, assembly GCA_032466535.1. Taxonomy (NCBI): domain Eukaryota; kingdom Metazoa; phylum Chordata; class Aves; order Psittaciformes; family Psittacidae; genus Forpus; species Forpus xanthops. The sequence goes on from JASSUY010048906.1 coordinate 1,998, forward strand.
CTTGAGGATGTTGGTCGATGAAAAAATGAACATGAGCTGGCAGGATGTGCTTGCAGCCCAAAAAGCCAACTGTGTCCTTGGCTGTATCAAAAGGAGGGTGACCAGCAGGTCAAAGGAGATGATCCTGCCCCTCTACTCTGCTCTTGTGAGACTGCACTTGGAGTATTGTGTGCAGTTCTGGTGTCCCCAACATAAAAAGGACATGGAACTGTTGGAACAAGTCCGAAGGAGGGCCATGAGAATGATCAAGGAACTAGAGCACCTCCCTTATGAAGACAGGCTGAAAAAGTTGGGGCTGTTCATCCTGGAGAAGAGAAGGCTGCATGGAGACCCCATATCATCCTTCCAGTATCTGAAGGGGGCCTACAAGGATGCCACAGAGGAACTCTTTATTAGGGACTGTAGTGATAGGACAAAGGGCAATAGGTTTAAACTTAAACACGGGAGGTCAGGTTGGATAAAAGGAGGAAGTTATTTACTGTAAGAGTGGTGAGGCACTGGAACGGGTTGCCTGGCGGAGTTGTGAATGCTCCATCCTTGGCAGTGTTCAAGGCTGGGCTGGAGAGGGCTTTGAGTAACCTGGTCTAGCGCGAGGAGACACTGCTCATATCAGAAGGGCTAGAACCAGATGATCTTAAGGTACTTTCCAACCCAAACCATTCTATGATATTTTTCTATCCCACTTTAAAGTGATGAAGTCCAATATTTACTTGTTTAATTAACAGGGACACTGAGATCCAGAATCCCTACACAATCAAAATAGAAACAAGCAGAACACCAAACTTCAGTTGACTCAACAAAACCTCCCACAGCTCCAAACATTTAATTTTTTTTCCTTCCCTCCTGGGAAATTACGAAAGAGTTTTCTAGCATAAATCCAAAGTAATTTTAAGTAATTGAAATGGGAAGGCAAAGTAAGATACAAGATTATCTTGGCAGGGAGGACAAGATTCTCACACTGTATGGAGGTGGATGATCTGATTTCCTCAGGGAAAAGACATTTTCTTATTTAAAATATTTAATTAAAAATTGTTTTTAAAGATCTATTTCAGGTGTCTTGCTTGTTTGCCAAGTCTGTGCTAAAAAAATCCACTATGTTGAATATTCTTTTGAATTATAATGGAAACGTATGCATAGTCACTCTTTTTAATCTTAGACCTTCAAACACGAGTAAAGGAAATGGAATAAAACTTGTTACAGAAATTCTGTAGTGGATTTTTAATTGTAACCATCAGCTAAAAAGTACATGGAATTTGGGTTGGGAGAACTGTTACAATGATGAAATTTAAAAAAAATTATATAAACCACTAACAGTGAAAATATCAGCTGTTTTGACACCTGGGAACAACGAAAGTCACGTACATGAAAATGTCTCTGCCTTCCCTAGTATTTCATTTTAGTATGAAGTAAAACAGATTAAGTGTACTCTTTCATGAGCATGAACTTTTCTAGAAATTAAACTGTATTATAAATCGGAAGATTTTTCAGTTTACGCATGAGCCTGTGGAAAAAGAACATCAGGAAAAAATATCCTGATACAGAATTAAAAGGTTTTAGGCATTTTTTTTTCCTTTCATTTTTTTTTAGTTTCTAATCCTTTCATACTTTCTTGTATAAGCAGAGGATGATTTTTGAGACATAAATCACAGACTGGTCAACTTGGTCTTAAACCAAAGACATATCCTCATAAAGACCCTGTTCCATTTCTGTACTCTGAACATCTTTGATAACATCTCTGGTAGGCCCTGTATCATCATAGGGACATAAATTCAGACCTAATTTCTCTGATTGGCTTGATATGAGACACCTCATTTACAGAAGAATAATTGCTGAACACAGACTAAAACTAGATGCCAGTATAGTCAAGATTAAGCGTGTTTCCTCTGCCTAACTTAATTGTAATCCTTACAACTACAAGCTTACATGTGATTAAAGAACACTGTTTGGATCTCTTGGATATGTCAGCATCAGTACAAGCTTTGACAGTGCTGAAGAATGGTATGTATTCACATCAGTATGTACTATATATCATGAGATTAGTGAGACTATTAACTTCCTGACTTTTTACAGCTACACTGAATGTCTGTCTACAAGAGCACTCGGGATAAGGTGAGAAACAGAGGTTGCATACGTAATGTGGTGTGCATCATGACAAAGATCATGGGATTGAGCTCCATCAGCTTTCCTCAGTCCCTCTGCCATTGTGAAGATCCCATGACCAACATCAAACAAATGTGGTAAGCTGCAGCCCACCCACAAAAGCACCGGCACTATCTACTAATAAGGCAAATGATACTAGTAACCTGAACTCCAACATACAGGGATGGATTTAGTAAGTCCTACTCAACAGGCAATTAAAAAAAAAAAATCCAAACTATTTTCCTGGAGTATATCTCTTGACTGATATTACCTACCCCATTTCACAGCAGATACTAGTTTTCAAAGTCATGTGGTAACACCTGGGATAGGTAGGCTCCAGATAAGTGTTCTTTTATATTTCACTCCTCTGATGCCACAAACAACTTAGATTTGCAATGGAACCAGATGATGAAGTTTAACCATGACAAGTGTAAGGTCCTACACCTGGGTCGGAGCAATCCCAGGCACAGCTACAGGTTGGGCAGAGAAGAGATTCAGAGCAGCCCTGAGGAGAAGGACTTGGGGTGTTGGTTGATGAAAAAATGAACATGAGCCAGCAGTACGCTCTTGCAGCCCAGAAAGCAAACCATATCCTGAGCTGCGTCAAAAGGAGCATGACCAGCAGGTTGAAGGGTGTGATCCTGCCCCTCTCCTCTGCTCTTGTGGGACCCCACTTGGAGTAGTGTGTGCAGTTCTGGTGTCCTCAACCTAAAAAGGACATGGAACTGTTGGAACTAGAGCAGAGGAGGGCCATGAGGATGACCAGGGGACTGGAGTACCTCCCGTATGAAGATAGGATGAGAGAGTTTGGGCTGTTCAGCCTGGAAAAGAGAAGGCTTCATGGAGACCTCGTAGCAGCCTTCCAATATCTGAAGGGAGCCTATAGGGATGCTGGGGAGAGTCTCTTCATGAGGGACTGTAGTGAGAGGACAAGGGGTAATGGGTTCAAACTTAAAGAGGGGAAGTTTAGATTGATGTGAGGAAGAATTTCTTTCCTGTAAGTGTGGTGAGGCAGTGGAATGTGTTTCCCAGGGAAGTTGTGAATGCTCTATCACTGGCAGTGTTCAAGGCTGTGCTGGACATAGCCTTGGGTGACATGATTTAGGGAGGTGTCCCTGCCCATGGCAGGGGGTTTGGAACTAAATGATTTGAAGGTCCTTTCCAACCCTAACTATTCTATGAGTCTATAAATATCTATTCCTTTTGATCTTGATAAGTAATTCAATTTGTTGAAATTTATTGTCTTTGATATTGCTTAAGGCAGATTTAAAATAAATTAAGTAGTACTGATATTTTCAACAATATTAATAAAAAGTGTAAGATCCTTATTTTCTCTTTGAAAACTTGCTCTGGCAGCTACCAAGATTAGCAGCTAGCAATATTTCTTCTTTTTACTATAACTGGGTATACAGAAGTGTAACAAGTACTTTTTGAGATATTTATGGCCAAATTTTGAAAAAATATCCAGCAATTTTTGGGGATTGATTTACAGCCAGTGACTGCAATGGTACTTAAAAAAAGGCTGGGTTTTAGAATACTGTAACAAAAAATCCCAAGAAATAGAACTGGTGGCCTAAAAAACTTGGGCACACACAAAAAAACCCTTAAGCTATCTATTTCATCAAGCAAATGTTTAGGGGTAGCTTTCCTATCACCTATGAGAACTTTCAAGTTTAAGAAAAGAAAATATTTGAAATTTTAGCATGGAAAACCACAACAAAATACTGGAAATTGCTCTAGAAAAGTTCAACTGTGAATGACTAGCAGCTGGAGTAATTTACCATGACTGTGAGGGATATTCTATCATTTGAAGTGTTTGAAAAAAGATTAAACGTCTGGCTGAATGGCACCTACTATGCTCAAGCAGAAAGTACAGGTCTGATGCAAGAATTTGTTAGTGTAATTCTGTGGCCTGTTGGATGAGATGATCACAAAAGTCCTCTTCAGTTTCAAAATTCTCTAAAAGAATGGGAATAATGAAAGAGCAGAACAAAACAGACAAAAAGGTTTATCAGCCCTTTGCTGTTTTATTATTTCCAACTATGCACTTGAATTGATTATGTCTGGAATGCAGCTGTTTCCTAACAATCGAGAACTGGCATTTCTAACCATTTTTATGTAAGTTATGTATGGAAGAAGGCCAAATTCTTTGTGATTCAGTCCACCTCACCTTTTTTAAAAGTGTGTTTTCTGACAAAATTACATTCTGAAGTGATAATGTTTCATTCAGAGTCTTGGTCTTAAATAAAATTGATACAGATAATAAATCAGAGTAATAGTGGTAATAAAGCTGCATGATATATTAAGGCTTGGAAGACAAGTGCTGATGCCTATTGAACTTTGTTAGTGGTTGCAGACTGTTTTTTTAAATGCACTATCATAGGAAAATTAAGCAATTTTAGAGGACAGAATAAACTTCTGCAGTGTTTGACTAGGGCACAGAAACTGAACAATTATCATTAAGGGTAGAGCACACACTTCAAGCCTTGTACTTACTTTCATGGTGGCTGAATACAACCCTTGTTGTGCGGCAATGAAAATTTTGAAGCCAGGAAAAGTAGAAGTTTTGGTAGGTACTACAGACATCCCTCAGATTGCTGTTAAAACAATGCCAAACCACCCTTTTTCTGCTTTGGCTGCTTTTTTTTCTGGTAGCTGCATTGGCTCTGCCTGGGTGCACAGGAGGACATGTTTGATTCTTATCCATCTGTAAAGATTTGGATCCAAAAGACCTGAGCTCCCGAACAACTGCAGAGAGTCCCTGCAGTTTCTCACATTTGGCCCAGCCATTTCAACTTGATCTCCTGCATTCCTTAGATCCTGCAACCAGCTGTTGTTCAAAATACTGTATAACATTATTACCTGTCATGCCTTTTGACAAAACTTAAGTTTTTAAGTACAAACATTTGCTTTATGTGCTACTGACATGTCTCAATCAAAAGCATATCAGACTTTCTCCCTTCCCCCCCCCCTTTTTTCCATTTTTTAATGTTTTACATATTGATATATGCAGTATAAACTCAATAAAATTACATTGCCTAAGGAAGACTCTCTATAAAAGAAAAATGCAGTTTTCCTAAATGAATCTGCATAACTGTTTACCGCTTTTCAAATGCAGCTATGGACAATAGGGAGGTAAAATAAGAAGATAGATAAGAAATTCAAGGAGCCATATGAAAAACTGATGAGCTAATAATAAAGCCAGTATTTTTTTTCCTTCTCTGTATTTTTCCAGCATCACTGACTATCCAAACCAAAATAAATATATCATATTACCACTATAAGAGAATGCCAGATTCTAAAACCTCTATTTTTTATTTCCTAATTATCCTAATAATCCTAATTAATTTCCTAAATATCCTAATTGCCTTTCAGGTCCACTCCAAACTTACAATTTCTTTTCCTTACAACACCACATTGTTATCTCCACTTTATAGACGTGTTCTTCATGCAAAAGACAGTCTAGTTTCAAAGTCACAGAGAAATCTGTTCTGCAGCTGAAACTTCTCCCTACTCAGAGCACAACCACAGCTTGCACCTTCAGAGTTGGTCTTAACATAGGTTAAGCTTGAATTATGATTTGGTACATCTGGAAGTCCAGTCAATTTCTACATTCTTCTTTAGGTGTTAGGCAACCAAAGTCAGCCCCTGACATAGGAGGTCTACGGCACTATAAAGAAACCTGGACTACTGATTTCTAAGTCAATACTCAATATACTGTAGATCTAAGACCAGGAAACATGTATTTCACCACTGAAATCAATGTGTATATTTACTGAAGCAGCTTTAGCAAATTTGTCTGTTATCAGACCAAGTTAGAAAAACCCTCAGAAGACACATGAGAAAATGTTTTGGTATGTACCCATATTCCACTCCTTTGGCAAATCATAAAGTCAGTATTTTCTACCCTCACTGTTGCTATCACATAGAGAGCTTAATACAGAAAATTAAAATCTGACCAAAAGAGTTATAGTTTAACAAACATTGTGTTATTACTGCAGGTATAAAAATATTCTATTTTTTTTTCAAATAAATAATGAATCATAGAATCATAGAATAGTTAGGGTTGGAAAGGACCTTAAGATGAAGGCTAAGAGCTCTATAAGATATGCAAAAAGATTTCCTGGCACATCTCTATAATTCTGTAATCCTTGAAATATTCACATTCAAACATGCAAAGAAAGTCTTACCGAAAAAGTAAATACTTAATGCTATACCTGTTGTCTTCCCACACAGTAGGGTGACTTTTAGTATGATGTCCCTGCCCGTGGCAGGGTGGTTGGAACTATTTAATCTTAAGGTCCTTTCCAACCCTAATTATTCTATTATTCTATGATCTGGCAATATATCTTACATATGATTTTTGCTAATAATCAAATTTGTCTATTTTCATCAGCAAATTCTAGGAAGTTGGTTTGTGAAAATTGTTCATCATTCCTCAAAAAGACAGATTATTCCAACTTCAAATATAGGCAACTTTCAACAGTTAGCTGTTGACAATAAGGTACTTTCCTTAATTACTTATTTTCTTCTCCCTTCCCAACTTGTCTGCAGGACAGCATACCTCACACACAAGAAAGTGCTCATTGAAAACTTTCCAGTGACCTAACTGATCTATTACAGCATCTATACGCTTTTGTGCAAATCTTCTCCAATGAGGACAAACCTTCAATATTTACTGGGTAATTTTTATTCATGAACAGCTGATGGCAGAAGCAGTAGATTGTGTTATTCTGAAGAATACATCAACAAGCTTCTGTCTATTAATTCCCTCTTGAGCTTTATCTGGGTTTCCCAATACTTTTGGAAGCCACTGTCAGAGATTATGTGCACTTTTCCCTGCTCACTTAATATATGTAGCAAAAGCAGATCACAATGCCTTGTTACATTTGCTATCTGTAATCCCAGAACCTCAGATGCATCTGAGCCAGCTATCTGTAATTCATAATAATTGTTTAATATATCATAATTTTCAGAATTCAAGTGTTTGTTTTCACTTGAAAATGTAGAGTGGAAAATTCGTAAAGGCATTGTGATTTCCTGCTGAATTTCTCATCTGGTGATCCTCTCTTACCAGCACTACAAACTTCTGGATTTCCAGCCATTTGCAGCTGTGGCTCTTGCACTTGTGCTATCAGAGTTGCACCTGGCTAAACAGCCTTTTAGAAAAGGCTACAAATAGCACAATATGTCATTTTAAATGGTGACAACTCCCGCTGGATTAGGAGATAACAACAGGCAGATGATAACTTGCTGGCACACCCTACACAAGGCGCCTCCCAAAACAGAGTAACCTCATCCTATTTAAGTAGATCTGTTGATTTGCTAAACGCCACAGAACAGATCCATTCGGAAGAGAGGAAAGCATCCTTAGTGGTATCCACAGGCCAATAAAGCAACTTAAAGCAGCTGTTCATAAACTGCATTAAAGCCAGGACAAACCCTCTTAATTAGGCAGCTCCTTCTCTGTCTAATGCCTGTGCTGTGCAGATATGTGCTGCAGGAATGAAAGAGTTGCTGCTAGTCATGCTTGGTGTTTTGAGAGATGACTGTGAATTGATGGCACAACAATTGCTGGAAGCATTTGAATGCATCTTGTTTCTTGGTTTATGATGAAGGTATTTTCCTGGCCCTGCTTTTTGTAACTATTGCTTCTAAAAAGCAGCTGTGGAGGCTGCTGGACAGAATAGCAGGCACAGCCCCAGGGGACCAAGATCCTATTTCTTGTCCTGTCAGTGGCTTGCTGGGAAGCCCTGCTGAAGTCATTCCATTCCCCTAGCAGAATGCCCCGTTTTCTAAAGCCTGATTCTAAAAATACATCGTTGAAAATATTCCCTTCATTCAAACTACATTGTAACTAATACGTTCATCTGTACAAATCTGAATCAAAACAATGAACAGTGCTGAAAATGACAAAACGGAATTAAATCACAGTTGAAGGTAAAACTGACAAAAAGGAGCTGTAATTACATTTACTGTTACTGAGGGTTTTTGCATGTCACCTTGGGACCATTTCCACTTTTCATGCCAGACAGATATTTATTTTATTGTGAATATTTGGCTTAACATTTTGCTTCTGAAGTCTCAGAAGAAAACCTTGGAGATGATTTAATCTCTGGAAAATACTCATAAGGACTCTTTAGCTGTTTTAAGACAATATGCTTGGCAATTAGTAACTGAATGCAGCATGTCCAGATTTCCAATATCACAATTAGAGGTAAAAAACTCTTGAAACCTGCTGCCATACTGCAACACACCATCGATTAAATCAGGAAGGGGATGCACTTGCTAAAGAATCTGCATCATTTTAAGTAGTAGCACCTGAAGGTAACTAAATGGCAGGTTATTGATTGGACTTCTCCCACGCTGCCAAAGGCAGTTATGGACTTGTAGTCATATGATTAGGAGTTTTCTACTGTTGAGGAGTTGGTTAGTTTGTTTTTCTTGGAAGTGTGCTGCAAATAGTAGGAGCTGTCATCCTTTTTGAATTTCAACTTCCCTGAAAATCTTTAGTGTTTCCACAGTGTAAAACTGACCCAACAAATGAGACTTTCTGTATCTTCCCAGGACCTCTAAAGCTGATATTTTTTGTGCAGTGAAAGCAAAATCAATACCACCAAGTTAAAATTTGGTTTAGGGCCCTGGACATGTTGGGTGTGCGCATTTCCTATGTCTGATGTCAGGTCCTTAGTGAGATGCATCAGTAACCTCACGTAGCCAGAGGTTCTGGCCAGCCAGAAAATATGCATGATGCATTGTGGCCCTGAAGTAGCTAAGAAGGCAAAAGGATTAGCAAATCTGTATCTCACTGTAACAAATCTGAGTTTATACAAGAGAAATATTTACTAATGCTATCTGCAGTTGAAGCAAGGGGAAAAAAAAAAAGATCTCATTTGGAGCTCAGAATATTGATTTGAAAACATTGTGCAAACAAAATATGCTCAGAAATTAGTATTTTTGTCACATACTAGTACTGTTTTACATATTTGAGGAACAACAGAGTCTATGAAAACTGTGTTTTAAAGTCAGCCCAGAATTAGGCAATTACAGAGTATATGTCAGACTCTGAAACAGGCACAGCTCAAATTTTTCTGTCGTGTACACACCACATGCAAATTCATAATTTGTTTCATATGCATTCATATTTAGATAATAGATTTGCATTCCTAAGATTTAAATATGAAGTTATGGGATAAATATCCTCTAAAATTCAGCGCATCCAGTCAATCTAAGACATCCCACAGGCGTCTGAAATTTCAGAGGGACAAAGAGGGAATCTCAGTACAGTCCCTCATGAAGAGACCCCCCCAGCATCCCTATAGGCCCCCTTCAGATATTGGAAGGCTGCTATGAGGTCTCCTCTCTGCGACCTCATAGCA